>JABMDN010000573.1:0-21947 GCA_017165825.1 Hepsetus odoe | reverse complement strand
GTTCCTCACTCAGTACAGTTTCACAGCGTTCCTCACTCAGTACATTAAAACAGCATTCCACACTCAGTACAGTAAAACAGCGTTCCTCACTCAGTACAATAATAATAATAATTTTACACCACCGAGGGGCAAAAGCTACTGACCCCGACGGGATTTGAACACACAACCTTCTGATCTGGAGTCAGACACGCTACCATTGCCCCACAAAACCCAGACTGGTGAGCTTGTCTCAAGAAGTACCGAGAGGCTGACTCTTCACAGTCAAGCAAGGCGCAGCCATATTCAGCACCCAGAGAGCAGTGAGGGGGACAGTAACTTGCTCAAGGGTACCTCAGGGTAACCTTCTGGTCAACAAACATTTCCTTTAATAAGCTTTAATTTTAGTGTTGAGTGGATCCATATAAAGAGATTTAATCCTCAACTAAGCCCCACCCCCTCCACTACAGAGAGGTATAAACTACTGACCCCGACGTGATTTGAACACGCAACCTTCTGATCTGGAGTTAGACACACTACCATTGCACTACTAGGCCCTGATAGCAAACTCTCGCCCGAGAAGTACCGAGACTCCAGGAGCACTGATCTACAATCACTTTCTGTGACATCATGAACATGAATGAACCTCAATCTGTGTCCTTAACCAGTACACAGTGTACGTTAACCTCTTATCTCCAGTTCTGAGCTAAAGAAAATAAATTTTAGATATAGGGTGGCGGTAATCTATTGGTAGGGTACTTGCCAGTGGACCTATGGCCCTTAACCCTGAGTGTCTCCAGGGGGGACTGTCCCTGTAGTTAGGACATGGAAGTCGCTCTGAATAAGAGCATCTGCTAAATGCCGTAAATGTAAATGTAAATTCACTACATTCGATTTCCATGTCCTCTGAGTTAAGGGTCTTTCTCAGGGACCCAATGGTGGTTGTGTCCCTGTAGTTAGGACATGGAAGTCACTCTGAATAAGATAAGGTAATAAATAATAAATAAGGTCTATTTAAATGTCTCTTCATTGACCTGAGGGTACAGTTCATTTATAACTAATAAAATGTAAATCCAAATTTAAAAGTGTTTTAAACCAGACAGGCTGTGCACAACTAAATCAGATCAACTTTACGAGTCCATTCAAATAAAGCGTGACTGTTTTTAAGCCCCGCCCCCCGGGAGTGCAGTGACACAATAAAAAATGCTGAAACGTATTGGTGGTTCAGAAAAAAACATGTCCAGGATCAAAGTTCCCGTGAAACACAGCTGCTAGTGTGTCGGCAGCTGATCGATCCTGAAGAAACAGAAGAGGCGCCGTGGCTTAGTTTGTTAAAGCACCTGTTTAGTAAACAGGAGATCCTGGCTTCAAATCCCAGTAGTGCCTTGTTGTTAATTCAGGTTTGAACCTAGACCTCACCAAAATACTAGCATGGGTCTGTTTTCAGACCACCTGAGGAGCAGGAGTGCTGATCTATTATCAGTTTCTGTGACCTCATGAACATGAATGAATCTCAGTCTGTCCTGAACCAGTCCACAGTGTACACTAACCTCTTATCTCCAGTTCTGAGCTAAAGAAGATAACATTCAGTCTCCCAACGTGTCTCAGCTGATTCACAGCCTGCAGCATCCGAGGGAAAATGTGAACGTTTGATTGTTCAACAAACATTTCCTTTAAAAAGCTGTAAATTTGTTGAGTGGTTAAAAAGGAAAGGTTTTAATATTTAGACCCAACCTAAGCCCCACCCCCACCACCGAGGGGCAAAAACTACTGACCCTGACATTATTTGAACACACAACTTTCGGATTGTGGAGTCAGACACACTACCGTTGCGCCACGAGGTCCAGACTGATGTGTTTGCCCCGAGAAGTCCCAAGAAGCTGACTCTTCACAGTCCAGCATGGGGCAGCCATATCCAGCACCCAGGGAGCAGTGAGGGGGACAGTAACTTGCTCAAGGGTACCTCAGATTAATCTTCTGTGTACACAGTAAACAGGAGATGCCTGGTTCAAATCCTGGAGATGCCTTCTTTGTTGGTTCAGGCCTGAACTCACCAAAATACCACCGTGTAGACCAACATCGCTGCTTCTTACCATGACAGGGTCTGTATTCAGACCACCTGAGGGGTAGGAGTACTGATCTATTGTCAGTTTCTGTGACCTCATGAACATGAATTAACCTCAATCTGTCCTGAACCAGTCCACAGTGTACGCTAACCTCTTATCTCCAGTTCTGAGCTAAAGAAGATAACATTCAGACTCCCAACATCTCTCAGCTGATTCACAGCCTCCAGCCTCTGAGGAAAAATGTGCACGTTTGATTGTTCAACCAACATTTCCTTTAAAAAGCTGTAAATTTAGTGTTGAGTGGTTAAAAAGGAAAGGTTTTAATATTTAGACCCAACCTAAGCCCCACCCCCACCACCGAGGGGCAAAAACTACTGACCTCGACATGATTTGAACATGCAGCCTTCTAATCGGGAGTCAGATGCGCTACTGCTGCACCACAAGATACAGACTGGTGCGCTTGTCTCAAGAAGTACCGAGAGGCTGACTCTTCACAGTCCAGCAAGGTGCAGCGATATTCAGCACCCAGGGAGCAGTGAGGGGGACAGTAACTTGCTCAAGGGTACCTCAGGGTAACCTACTGGTCATCAAACATTTCCTTTAATAAGCTGTAATTTTAGTGTTGAGTGGATCCATATAAAAATATTTAATCGTCAACTAAGCCCCACCCCCTCCACTACAGAGAGGCATAAACTACTGACCCCGACATGACTTGAACACGCAGCCTTCCGATTTGGAGTCAGACGCGCTACCGTTGCGCCACGAGGTCCAGAATGGTGGGCTTGCCCCGAGAAGTCCCGAGAAGCACCGATAGGCTGACTCTTCACAGTCCAGCATGGGGCAGCCATATCCAGCATCCAGGGAGCAGTGAAGGGGACAGTAACTTGATCAAGGGTACCGCAGGGTAATCTACTGGTCATCAAACATTTCTATAATGAGGTGTAATTTTAGTGTTTAGTGGATCCACATGAAAGGGTTCTCCAGAGCTGCTCCTGTCCTTCCTCAACCCGGCTGGACGAGCCAGTCTCTGTTCTCACATATAAAAGGTACCCTTGAGCAAGGTACTAACAACGTTACTGAGATACTGACGAGTCGATCCCACTGGTAAAGACGGTGAATGCAAGCAAACACCTTTGCTTTTGCCACGAGTCAAACTCTGGTCAACTGCATGAAAGGCAGCTATGCTCACCACTACACCAACAACGCTAACTCAAAGCATTTTGCTGACAGAAGTTACATGCATAAGTTAAGGTTTCCAAACAACAGGTTCATTTCAGAAATGAGCTCTCTACAGAACAAGCCCATTTTCGTGGAATATGCAAATAATGATTTGGACCAGTTGTGCAATGGATAACGTCTCTGACTACACAATAGAACATTGTAGGTTCTAGATGAAAATCAGGGATGTACAAAGATTCCATTCTTCTTGTGGTACATTCTTATGTCGTCTTTGGCAAAATTTTCATGTAGCCCCATCCTAATTGCCAGTTTGTTGTGCCATTTGGTGATTAGCAACTCTCAAAACTGTGAAGCTACATTTCTCAGTTTAGTTAGTCCTACTGCAGCAATCACACATTTGCAGAGACTGCTTCCTGTCTCCAATTAGCCAGTTCTGTTCCAGAAAGTTACGTTTTTCCGAGGTGTTTAATGGGCTTAATCGGATGCGTGTTTGTCCAAACAAACGACCACGCTCTGTCACTTGAAAGTTGCAATAATTTAATAAATATACTGGCAGTGGTGAGCTGGTGGTTAGGGAGTTGGCCCCAGTTCGGAGGATTGGGTGTTCGAACCCCTTTCCAGTGGGTTGCCCTGAGGTGCCCTTGAGCAAGGTGCCGTCCCCTGCGATGAGCTGGCAACTTATCCAGGGTGTGTCCTATGTCCTTCACCCTGTGTGAGCTGGGATGGACTCCAGCACCTCCCTTCTTAGGACAAGTGGGCTAGAAAAGGACTAACTGACATATACTGGCCAATGTGCAAAGCCCGACACACATTTTGTGAGAGCTATTCATTGAGCACAAAGACCACCTTTCAAAAAAGTCTCAGAGACCAGGGAAAACTTAATTTGCTGCTGCAAATGGCAGTTCTCGGAAAGCACAAAATTCATGCAGACTCCCCATTGGGAAATGGAAGCCTGGTTTTCCATTTGACAGGCTGAGATACTGTCCACTATACTAACTAGGACCAGTGCAAGCTTAGCTCAGGGTTAAGGGTATTAAGGGTATTACGCATTCTTAGACATCTTTCTCCATACAAGCTTGAAAACAAATCAGAAAAAGATTTATCCACAAAGTACATCAAAGAAAATGTCCTGCCTTTTTTCCCCCCATAACGTTTCTGCCCAGTTTGGGAGTGAGGAGCTTTCGTGTGTAAAGGCAATATGAAAACCACAAAGTGCAGAAACGCCAGACCGCCACCGCATCAAAGAGAAAAATGGGCTCGTAGAGACTGTAGAGAGCTCAGGTAGGATTGAAAGTTTTCATGGTATGAAGTGAACCGGTTGTTTGCAAACCTTCACTTATGCATGTAAGTTCAGTCAGCTAGAAGCCTTGCGGTAGCGTTGGTGGTATAGTGGCGAGCATAGCTGCCTTCCAAGCAGTTGATCCGGGTTCGATTCCCGGCCAACGCAGTGGTTTTGCTGGCCTGTCTGCTGAAAACTCCTTAATTTGATGCTGCTCCAGGCAGGTCTTTGCGCAAAATGCAAGCAAACTCCCCGTCGGGGAAACGAATACCGGTCTTCTGTGTGACAGGTGGCGATACTATCCACTATACTAATGAGGAACCCTGAGGCTGGCTCATGGGAATGGCTTAAGAGTATCTCGCTGTGCACACGGCACAGTTGATCACGCTTTCTTAGACACCTTTCTCCATACAAGCTTGAAAACAAATCAGAAAAAGATTTATCCACAAAGTACAGCAAAGAAAATGTCCTGCCTTTTTTCCATCAATAATCACTAAGACTTGCAAGTCATGTCTGAGAAGTTCAACCAATAGACTTTGGTCATTTTATTGCCAGAAATGTGTTAGGCCTTGAAAATGTGTGTCAAAAATGCATTTGCCACGATCACTGTGGAGGTTATAAGTATATCATGTTCAGTAATGTGTTGTTGTTTTTTGGTGTAAGGCAGAGAAACAATCAGGTCTAAATGTCTTACATATGGTACATGTGTGTGTGAAGAATGAAGAGATAAGTGAGAGAAGCCAGCAGGGACTTAGACAAAGCAACTTTATTTTATTCAAGGTTTACGGGAACTTTAAGATGGAGAAGAGGAGCCTGCAGCCCAAAATGTGTATAAAACCTCTGATCTTTTGTGTTCGTGGCTTCCTCTTGTCCTCTCAGTAGAGTGTGAGAGGAATCCTCACTGCAGTGATTATTAAACTCTTTATTACACTAACAGAGTCTCTGACTTGTTCTTTGGGTAAATTTTACCTTAACAGTTAGTGAGCCAGCCAGGAGTCCACGAGCGGTTGACCCAGGACTGACATCCATGGCCGAGGTCTGATCATCTCGGGATTCTAATTTTATACCCGACCCCGAACCTCCAATTGCAGAGAAGAGGAGCTTGGCATGGAGTCACTCTGACCTCCGCCGATGGACTCCACGAACTAGAATAGCAGAACGGTCAGTGTGAAGTATAAGGGAAAATAAGGGAGTGAAGTGATGTGGGGATTGGTCCAACTCTTTCAAGGTAAGGTTGAGAGTGATACAAGTTTCACAAAACTGGGTCTCAAAGACAGTGTGTCCAACCCAGAACTGGGTTTCCACCAGATCTATTTCTGATTTCTTCTATTTTATTATTTTAATAAGGTTCTTAGTCACTTTAGCTTTTTTATGTAAAGACTGTGTCAGTTATTGTGTTTACAAAGTCAGCAGTCAGGTTTGTTTGGTGTGTTGTTTACCAGCCATGTCTAGTGCATTAAACCACACAGGAAACATGAATGCATGAATTTTAAAAAGCTGTTAACTGAACATATATTTCAGTTGACTTACAAAGTAAAAAGTTCTTCCAAAGTTCAGGTTTGCAGTCTGCTGCTCCTGCTGGGAGTTCACTACCGGTGAGTGTAGGAGGGGTTGTGTGTAAATTCACTGCTCAGTTGTCGGTAGATGTTGTCAGAGAGGGTCAGTCATTCACACGGTAATCTCGGTTACTGTGTTGGTTTTGTGGTTCTCTGAGTTTTGTCATGTTCAGTTCTGTTGATAAAGTCCAGTCACAGAATCCTAAGAGACTAAAATGTAGTTTGTTCGTGCTTTCACTCGTCACTCCACAGGAGACCCGTTGTACCGCTCGCGCTAACTAAATGCTAATTCTTTCAATGCGTCAACTGGTTATTTTCTGAACACGGTTATCAGAAACACTTGCAAACATGTTCAAACAAACTCTACATAACATGTACTAACTTACTGGTCACACCTTTACAACTTATAGTCGTTTCTTATTACCTGAAAAGGGAGGAAACCAATAAAGACGTCGGGCCCGGTCGTCACTCTGTAGACATCCGCTCTACAGACTGAAGAAATTCCCTGTTTTTGTCATAAACGTGTGTTTTAAATATAACGTTTACATAGTTTGTCACCTTGCCATCTTGCTATTATTCTCAACGACGACACATTTTATAAATGAATTAGCCTCTTTGCATCTTGCTTTTCATCCTAGTTTTAATGTCCACTAGATCTGTTTAGATTCCCATCTACCACACAGGGAGTCTTTGTTGCTCCAATCTCAGCCATTCTGTGGAATATTCCCCTGAATCTGGGCTGCGGCCATGTGTTTATACATCTCTTCCCAGACTAGATCAGTCCCATCTCCCATCACTCCCATCCTTCCCACACCTCTTGGTCACTATTACTCCAAAGCCCAAACTTCCAGCACAGAGATATGTTTACATTTGCATTCACTTACAATATGAAGAGTGCTCTGACTCCAGTCCAGTAAGTTGTTCAGACTCCCTAAAAGTAGAGGCAGACAAGCTTTTTAAGGCAGAGATTTATGTGCAACGATTTTAAAATATCCGCCAATGCTTGTACAAAAAGTTGGCGCAAAAAGTCAGCCTGATTACACTGACAATAGTGAACATTGTGAAACATGAATGTTTTTACAATGTTTGCAAAACCTCTAAAATTGTATAATTCATGCCACTAAAACTATATTTTCTTGGTGAATCTTTTTATTCTGTGATATTCAAGCACTTTTACAACATTACACACAACAAACTGGATTATCATTCCAGCCATCCACCTGTCTGTCTATCCATTCTTGCCATCCTAACCTGGGGCGGTTGGTGACAGGCACATGGAAGGTCAGGAAATATCCAGACAGATCAGCAAATTATGTTTGGATGAATAACACAGTTGTCACAAAATCTCCAAATTTTGTCATTTAAAAAAAAACCTCTTAATAAGCTTTCAGTTTCAAAATAAATGTGTCAATGTGAGAACGTTAGACTTAACAATGTGGCAGTTTTTTGTAGTTTGATGGCTTTAAGTAACAGGAATTTATTTATATAATTAATGAATAAATGAGACCTGTTATTTTATATCTGCTGGGGACATTGGTTCTAAAAAAAAGACAGCAGGAACTGGAGGTGCAGTAAAAGTAAAAGATGCTGAGATTTGCGTTGGGAGTGACGAGTGTGAACAGAATAAGATATCAGGATATCAGAGGGACAGGCTGGATGATTTGGAGACCAAGTTAGAGAAGCAAGATTGGTTTGGTTTGGACATGAAGAGTGATAATGGATATTTTGGAAGGAGAATGATGAGGCTGGAGCTGCCAGGAAAGAGAAGAACAGAAAGGACAAATCAGAAGTTTATGGATGTGGTGAGAGAGGACATATAAAAGAGGAAGATGTAGAGGACCGGAAGAAATGGAGATGGATGATCCGCTGTGGTGACCCCTAAACAGGAGCAGCTGAAAGAACATGATGTCTTTATGATATCTGCCAAAAATCACTGTACCAAGATTATTTATCTGGTAATCAGAAGGTTTGATGAATGACAAGAAAACATAACCCACTGGAATGCAATTTGCTGACTGTGAAGTTTGGTGGAGGAGTTTTGGGGTTGCATGGTTTGGGTTTTGTACTTTAATGTTAATGCTACAACACACAGTTGTCTAGTAATATCATGTCCCTGTTCACAAAACTGGGACTAGTAAAACATGTCTTGATACATAAAATGAAGTAAAGACTGCATTAAATCTTAAGCTTGACCGAGTCCACTTGATCAATAGTTTATTTAATAATTTAGTGATTCATGCCATGAACACACACAGTCATGTACAAATTTGTACATTTATGTATTATGAATTTTAAACATTTAAAACAGTATTTGGCATTTATTAATTATTGACAAACCATTGTTTGAGCAACTCATCCAAATCAACACAGTGTGTGTGCAGAGCAGGACACCCTGCTCTGATTGTGCACACCTGGGCAGTGGGTGACAGGTGCTGGTCATTCTGTGTGCTCACCTCTGTGTTTATTTATGTTATCTTTTACACACGTTATGTTCAGTATATTCAGTCTGAGTTCTGTACACGTTACTTCTGTTCAAGTGTCCAGCCCACAACACTGCATCGTTACAAATGGGACCCACTAACGTTAAAGAACCGCATCTGGTAATAATGAAATAAATCTCATGTTATTTTGGGCTCTTTCTAGAATCAGAAACTTAAAAAAAACTTTAAATTCTTGCTCCTTTCAGTGATGTGTGACTGAGAGTCTCCAGGTGGAAACTGCAGTATGAGCTGAAGTTTAGTTTAAAGTCTCAGGATGTACAATCAGCTGAGTTAGCTGTACTTCAGAAACATTCTCTCTCAGGTCTTCTGGATGTCACGATAGGCAGCACTCTGCTCTGACTGAGCACACCTGGGCTCATTTGGACCACAGGTGTGCCTCACTCGGGGCAGGGTTTATAAGCCCCAGTGAGACAGAGCAGAGCATCAGTCACTATTAATGTTACAATGTACGAGCAAATTCGAAAGGATTTATGATTCACACTGATTTTTTTACTTGACTGAAGTTTGTATTTTCTGGACAAATATTTTTAGATTAATGAAAGTTTTCTTTTATAAAACTGCAACTCAAACTTGTATCAAAATAATAGCTAAAGATATTTATGCTTATGCCAAAAACATTTTTATTTTTATTATGTGTACTCTACTTTGGTTTTTAACAGTAGAACCTGAAGCCCATAAACAAATCCTTTAGTAATTGCTACATCTTGTTGCCTTCAGACTCCTGCTCACACAAGTTTATGGCACATCTTGATTTAATATAAAATCCTGTTGTCAATCAGATTATTTGATCTGTTTTCTTCTGTAACTCCAGAATTCACATATATATCCTCACTCGTCTCTGCGTCTCCTCTTTTCTTGAAGGTTCTCTGCTTGTTTTAACGGCAGCTGTTCAGTTTCCTCTACATCCTCCACTGGGTGTTATCTGTGTACTGTGTGATTTATAGGCTGCTCTCAGAAAAGGAAGTTGAGGTCGGAGCAAACTGACTCAACCGTGCAGCACTTTCAGAAGCTCATCTCTTCATCTTCCCCTCGTGGTGAATCTACAGAGAATCAGAGTTCAGATTTAATCAGTGCTGCAGTGTTTCATGTTCTCATGACAGAAAGCTCAAATTTAATTTTTACACTTATAAAGTGTTATTTTTAGTCAAATCCTTTAATAGGGTAAATGGTTGGGCTTTAGGACCATGTAGTATCCTCGAGGTAACCGTTCCATGTTGGTTCTTTGGGGAGAACAGTTTACCTGGAACTTTTCTCCTAACAGCACTGCGGCTGGACCCAGTTAACTGATGAAACTAACTGCATTAACCAGCCAGCTCAGCAGAAACTTGGCAGAAATTTCAATCTTTTTAGTAGAATGTGAGAACAGGAGCTGCAGAGTTCTGCACTGGAGCCTGGATAATGTTCTAGTTAGGAGAACAAAGAGTTCCGTTACAGTGATCCAGACAGGATGTTATCAAAGCATGAAAAGGTGAAAATCCTCATCATTGTGAAACACAACTCAACCTCTGGGTTTCACCCATACAGCAGGGGGCAGCTATTGAAAGCTGCCCAGAGAGCAGTGACAGGGACAGTACCTTACTCAAGGGTATCTCAGGGCCACATGCTGGTGAGGGAATCAAACCCACAACCTTCCAATCCAGGTCTGACGCCCTCACCACTAGAGCACCGCTGCCTGTTATAGCACAGTCATCTTAAAGCATGAACAAGTGCGATGGGCTGGCGGCCTGTCCAGGGCGTCCCCGTCCTCCGCCCTGTGTGAGCTGGGATGGTCCAGAAAAGGACTGACTGACTGAGATCAGTAAAGCTGGTGAGGCTCGGATCGCTCGGCCTTGTTTGTTAATTTTTTATTATTGTATGTGATATTGTCTACTTTAATAAGTACTTTGACAAGATGGACAGAGTGTAGTTCCGATACTTTAATCTGATTGGCTGAGCCGCAGTCGAGCGCTGTGTCCCAAATCCTTCACTCGATCACTTCTCCCTGCTCACTACATAGTTCTGTTTAGAAGACTTTTAGACGGAGCTTTTCAACAAATTGAGGAAAAAACACTTCAGGACCGCCGTTAATCACTGCTGTCACACGGTTTAAACACCAGATCAGCGTCAACAAACAAACACACATTTTATTGAACGTTAAGAAATGATTTACTCATTCTTTATTAGGTAGCGGAAGAGGACAGTAGTTTATATTGTCCTTCTGTCCTGTTCTCTTCTCCTTCCGTCGTTGTTCAGTTCAGCACAAAGTAAAAGACTGAATGTTCAACAACAACAATCCTCACTGCACATTCAAACAGCACTACAAACTCCAGCTCTGTATAATACACTACATAGTGAGTGATGAGGGATTTGGGACACAGCCAACACTTGCGCTTCTGACCGCTTCACATAAACCTGATGTGTGTATCACCGCGCCAATTCGCCCCAGTGCAATAATGTGTGAGTGTTGAGCCGCTCGGAGAAGCTGAGTGAACTGGATAGAGGAACAAACACGGTTCAGCTCAAACTGGGAGAGAATCATCCACTCATTTATACACAGATATGGTGTCGACAGATTGAGAGCTTCCTGAAGAGTGTTTTCTTTTTCAGTGTTGCATTGTTCTTTGATTGATAGTTTGTTTTGCTTCGTGTTTATTCCGCTTGTCCGCTAGGAGGGAGCAACACTGGACCATTTAAACCTTTAGATTTAGCTTATAATCAGGTTTGATATTCACAATCATGTGTGTGGACTAATGTAAATCTGGATAGGTTCAGTTTGAACAACGTTTAATTATTATTATTAGTATTATTGTTAATAATAATAATAATAAATAATAATACAATAATAATAATAATATAAGGAACTGATTTTTCATTGAATCTTTTCTTTTAGCTTTTTTAAATTCGTATAAAAAATAGTTTTTAGAGTTAATTATGCCAACTTGAATGTGCTTTATAAAACATTAGTGATACATACTGTACTTTCACTGTTACATAGTTTATTAATATTAATACACAATAATAATAATAATAATGCAGGTTAATGATGTCCCTCCAGAGGCTTACTCTGTGTCTCAGCGTCTGAGGGGTGGATTCAGCCCTTCCACTGCAGGTCTGTCCTGGACCTCTTCCAAAGACGAGGTGCTCATCTAGAGAGTCTCAGGGACTGTCCTGGTGAGAGCTGGAGCAGCTGCTCTGAGCTGGTGTAACTGCTGCACTAACGCTCCGTCCTCACCTCTGCAGAACCTGTGCTGGTTCACTGAGCTGCAGCAGTCCTCCACTACAAGTACAGGGACGCACTGTGGGACAGGAGTGGAGCTGATGGTCCAGGACCCCAGAAGAGGAACTCAGGGGTAACAGGAACATTCACTTTGTTTAATTTTTATTTTAGGAGGACATTGTAGATGCAATATACAGTCTTAAAATAAAATTCAGTTTAATATCTAAATCTAGAAACGAGTCAGTAACAGGATAAAGTGGAGCTGAGCCAGATAAGTTTGTGTATTTATATAAAGTCTGTCTTTATTTAAGTGCAGTTTACTTGCTGGTTTGGACCTTCAGGTTAAAGTTAGCATCACCTGCTCCCACTGGACGTCTGTGAAGCGACTGTTCGGGACAGGACCGATCGCTATTTCTGAGCCCTGATTCAGTGTAATTATGTCTGATGAGCAGCTCAGGGAGGCAGGGTGGTGCTGTGGGTGGTGCTGGGTGCGGTGCTGTGAAGTGTGCTGTGGGTGAAGGTGTGGGTGAAGGTGTGGGTGATGGTGTGGGTGGTGCTGTGGGTGAAGGTGTGGGTGAAGGTGTGGGTGATGGTGTGGGTGGTGCTGTGGGTGAAGGTGTGGGTGAAGGTGTGGGTGATGCTGTGGGCGGTGCTATGGGCGGTGCTGTGGGTGAAGGTGAGGGTGATGGTGTGGGTGGTGCTGTGGGTGGTGCTGTGGGTGGTGCTGTGGGGATGTATGCTGTATGTGCTGTGGGCGGTGCTGTGGGTGGGGTGCCAGGGCAAAGGGGCGATGGTGTGGGTGGTGCTGTGGGCGATGCTGTGGGTGATTGTGTGTGTGGTGCTGTGGGTGATGCTGTGGGTGATGCTGTGGGTGATGGTGTGGGTGGTGCTGTGGGTGTTGCTGTGGGTGCTGCTGGTTCCTCACAGCGAGAAGGTCCTGGGTTTGATTTCTAGATTGTGTGATCTGCTTCTTCCTCCGAGTTCATCTTGTCCTGTGTCTGCATGTGTGTCCTCTGAGTGTCCTTTGAGCCTGTCCAGTCCACTTTGTGGTCACTGTGGTTCCAGGTTCTTTCCTTCTCTTTATTTAGGGAAGATTTTTTCATTTAAATCTCATTTCCTCCGCTCACCTCCACCTTTTAGTTCTAGTTTCACACTTCAGTGGAACAGATATCTCAGTTCCTTTATTAAGTCAGTTTACGTTTAAAAGCTCATTTCCAACCATTTCCATGGTTTCATTCTCCTGAGATCCACGTCTGGTGTTTTTGTGGGTTTCGGTACCGTGAACAGTCCTGGTTGATGTTTACAGAGTGATTTTCTATCATCATATATATCAGTACTCTGTTAGAATCACTCAGTGATGTAAATACGGTTCTATCTGTTTAGACTGGTCCCTTTTTCAGCTGAACATCCTGATATTGAAGTAGAACCGAGAGTGAAGGCACGCTTGGAGTAAAGTGGGAGAAACCTTCTCAAAATAAGATCAGTTCACATTTATCTACCTGGGCTTACAGCAAAGCAGAGACGCTTTTGACAGAGACGGTTAGAAAGCACATTTTCACGAAGCAGTGCTCCATAGAAATCCGCCCGAGCCTGTGAGCTGAGCCAGAGGCATCTAGGGCCAAGAGAAAACTCCTCTGAGTGAAGGAGAAGAAACCTGAGAGGAACTGAGACTCAGAGGGGGGAACCTGTCCTCCTTGGGTCGATAATGACAGTAAAACAAGAACAGGAGAAGTTCTCAGTGTCCTCAGCTCCCTGAATGAGACAGAGGGACGTTCAGTGATTCTCCTGAGGGTGAAGAGAGATGAAGGAGAGTCCAGCAGGTGAGAGATTAACAGCCACAGCGAGAGTGTCGGGGCACTCGGGTAACTCCATGCTGGGGTTCAAAGGTCACCAACATCCAGCTGAACATCTGGCAGCTTCACACTTCATGACGGGCAGGAACGGCTGTGGAGACTCTGCTGAGTCGTCACAGGAAGTTCACCAGCAGCTCCTGGAAATAAATGAAGAGGATGTGCTGGGAGGACTGGTCTGGAGGGAAGACAGAAGAACCATCCAGTCCAGCACCAGAGCAGGGAGCAGGGGCAGAACCGTTCTAGAGACAGTCAGAAAAGCTGATGAAAGAGGGGAAAAAGGACAATAATACTGCGTAAAAATAATTAAAAGGAAATCACCAGAAATGACAAAGATCAAATCAATCAAATAAATCAGAAAATTTGTGAAAGTCTTTTTTTTTCCTCTTTCTTCAGTCTTATGACATTTCTGTCCTTTTTCTTCGCGATGTGTGATTTTAAACTCTGTGAAGGCTCTCCGTTTCCATTATTTGTTCTTCACCTGGACCAGTGATCAGTCCTGCTCTTCTCACGTTTCCTCTTGACCTGAAGATGATCTGTGGTTTCTGCACTGGGAGAAAGATCAGAGAGGTGAAGAACTACTGACCTGCATCTCACTGTGAAACCCACGTGAGGCAGCACTGACCAGTAACAGAGACACACACTGCTGGAGGAACCTGGAGACCAACAGAGTCTCTGCAAGCTGCACCACAGGACTCTGGAGGTTTTCTGCAGAACCAACCAGACCTTCATACACGCTGCCCTGAAGCTCCAACAGCTCAGGTGAGCTGCTGAACATCAGAAGTGGTTTTCTGATCTGAGAGGAACATGCACAGCGTCTCACTGAAAGCTCCCTGCTGGTTACAGGGCAGACTGTTTTAGCATTACCCAGAATGCCCTGCAAACACAACTAGCTACACTGAACTCAACAGATGTTATTGGCTAATTAGCATATCTTAATCAGTATGCTAATGACTAATCAATTAGGACGGCTTCAGGCTAATTAACAGACTGGAGGCTTGTTCATGTTCCTGTAAAGTTTGCAGGTTCTCCGTTAAAGTCGGTACTAGCTAGTTCTCCTACTTCGGGTCTCTATGGAAGCGGCAGCTTGTTGCCGATGACGTTGTCGGTAGTTACTGTGATTTACTGCTGTTTGTTTTTGTCACATTGATCAGCTTTACAGGACGGTACTGGAGTGTTAGCGTGTAATATGGAACACGGCTCGTGGTTTTCTCTGCAGTGAAAAAGTGATTGTTCTCCAGTTCTTCAGGTGGAGCTCAGAACCTTCAGCTCCTCACTCTCACGTCCTCAAGCGCTCGAACCTCGTCCTGATAAAGTGTCTGTTCTGTGTTTGTGTCGAGGCTTTATAGTGGATCTGAAGGGCTTGTGTTTCCTCACATCTTCTATTGAATCTCTCTGTTTATCTTTCTGTTTCTCGCTCTCTCTTTTATTTACTACAGAACGTCTAGTTGTCCTTCAGTCAACACTTCATCTCACACTGGAACACAATCTCACTCTGGACCATATAAAACTCAACACTGAATATTAACACACTAAACACAGAACCACGGCAACACATCCAGTCACAGTACCGCACAGAGCAGCTCTGTACCAGACGACAGCCAATCAGAATGCAGGGCAGCATTTAATACAACATGAAAACACAGTTTCCCACAAAGTCCCGCTTTTTATACGTTTACTGTACCGTGTGTTTATCTGTCTGTCCATCCATCTGTACATCTGTCTGTATATCTGTCTGTACCTGGCTGGCTGGCTGTCTGTCTATCTTCCCTTTTTCTGACTCTCTCTGTGTAACTCTGTCTGTGCATTTGTCATCTGTCTTGTCTGTCTGTCTGTCTGTCTGTCTACAGTCATGTGAAAAAATTATTTCAGTTCATAAAAGAAAGGGATTTAATTGCAGGTAAACAACAAGAAATGATCTTGATTTATTAATTAAACAAAAGATAAACAAAACTGTTTATTCCAACTGAGGAAAAAGTTAGTGCACCCTACCCCCTAATAGCTAGTGTTCCCCCTTTGGCTGAAACAGCTGCAGTGAGACGCTTCTTGTGCTACGACCAGTCTCTGACATCGGTCTGAGGAGAGTCTGATCAGCTCCTCACTGCAGAACTCTTGAAGCTGTGAGATGTTCGAGGGTTTCTTCATGTACAGCCCGTTTCAGTCACCCCACAGCATCTCAGTGGGATTAAGATCTGGGCTTTGACTCCGCCTCTCTGGTGTGTTTGAGGTCATTGCTGTGCTGCAGGTCCAGTTCCACTTTATCTTGAATGTTCTTACAGACGGGTCTCACATGTTCCTCAAGCTCCCTCTGATACACGGTAGAATTCAGAGTGGATTCTGTGATGGAGAGCAGAGGGTGAGAAGAGCGAAGCTCCTTCAGAATGCTGAGTAACGATGTTGTGATCATGTGCACCTGACGGGCGACACCTGTGTGTGACTGGAGTTATTTTAACTGGGAATAAAGGTGGGGTGTCCATATTTATTCACATAAGAATTCACATTTTTATAGAAATACATTTTACAGAAGATTTTACAAAAGTTTTTCCTTCAGTTTGAATTGTTTAGTTTTATTACTTGAATCTGCCAGTGTTGTTAAAACTGAGATTAAATAACCAAATCCAGCAATGATACACAAACACACACTTTCATAGGGTGTCCTAATTATTTCACAGGACTCTATCCATCTATCTGTCTATCTATCTATCTGTCTATCTCTGTCTGTGTGTGTATCTGTCTTTCTTCTATCTGTCTGTCTGTATCTCTTTCCTTTTTTTCTTTTTTATATTTATCTATCTTTTTCTGTTTCTCCTTCTCTTTTTTGTCTGTCTGTCTGTCTTCCTATCTATCAATCTGTCTGTCTGTGTATGTATTTGTCTTTTTTCTATCTGTCTGTCTGTCTTATCTATGAACATATCTGTCTGTGTTGTATCTGTGTCTTTTTTTTCTCTGTCTGTCTTTCTATCTTTTTCTCTCTTTTTTGTATCCATGTTACTATCTGTCTGTCTTTTTTTCTCTCTGTCCGTTTTCCTGCCTCTCTCTCTATAATATATATATATATATATATATATATATGAACTGTTTCTGTCTTTCTGACTGAGTGGCTGTCTGTGTATGTATCTGTGTTTTTTTGTATCTATCTGTCTTTCTGTCTGTCTGTCTATCTATCTATGAATATATTTGTCTGCCTGACTGAGTATCTGTCTGTGTCTTTTTTGTATCTATCTATCTATCTGTCTGTCTGACTGTACTCACAATGACAAGAATAGTCACTTTCACTTTCATCTGTCTGTCTGACTGAGTGACTGTCTGTCTCTCTATCTCTGTCCGACTTTCTGTCTGTCTGTCTATCTATCTGTCTGACTGAGTGACTGAGCAACTGTCTTTCTCCGTGTATGTATCTGTTTTTTTTCTATCTATCTGTCTTTCTGTCTGTCTGTTTGTGTCTTTTTTCTCTGTCTGTCTCTTACTATCTATCTATCTTTCTTTTTTCTGTCACTCTGTCTCTTTTTTCCTCTGTCTGCCTGTCTTCCTGCCTTATATATCCTTTGTTTGTCTGGCTTCCTATCTCTCTATCTCTGTGTATGTATCTGTGTCTTTTTTCTAACTGTCTGTCTGTCTATCTATGAACATATCTGTCTGAGTTACTGTGTATATTTCTGTGTCTTTTTTTTCAGTTTGTCTCTCTATATCTGTCTACCTATCATTCTTTTTTTCTGTTTCTCTCGCTCTCTCTCTCTTTAGACAGTATCTGTCTTTTTTCCTATCTATCTGTCTGTCTGTCTGAGTGACTGTGTATCTGTGTCTTTTTTCTCTATTTGTCTGTCTGTCTGTGTGTCTTTTTTCCCTCGATTTGTCTCTCTATATCTACCTATTATTTTTTCTGTTTCCCTAAATCTGTCTATGTATCTGTGTCTTTCTTTCTGTCTGTCTGTTCTTTTTTTTGTATTTATCTTAATATCTTTTTTTTTCTGTTTCTTCTTCTTTTCTCTCTCTGTCTCTCCTGTCTTCCGTGTCTCATGTAGCAGCAGTATCAGAAATTAAACTGATCTGAACAGATAGTACTCTTTAGTAAAGGGCCAAAGATTTGTAAGTGAATGAAGAGAAACCTCAGCTGTAGCTACAAGTGCATCTGGCATCTCTCAACTCTCGAGGAACTAAGTCGTTGGACGAGGATGGAAACGAGAAACAGCGTGGAATCCATCTAATTTCAACATTCTGGCTGAAGGGCCCAGACTCCTCCCAGTCTACGGTGCTGGAAGTAAACAGGAGACAAAACTCTGACTTCATGTGAACAACTGAAAAGAAAACTAACCAGAATACACAAGAAAGAATAAGACAAGCACCCATGTTTCATCTCTTTTCAGAAAAAGGAAAGAAGTGCACTGCTTCTGGAGATCCTGCAGTAACAAGCCAATGGCCGGAGTTGGTGGCGAAGGTACCTGCTCCATCTTCTCGTTCTAAACAGTAAAATAACATGCAGGGCTCTTTTAGCAGCAGTAACAGAAACTAAACTTATTTGAACAGATTGCACTCTTAAGTAAAAGGCAAATGTTTTGTGCGTGAATGAAGAGAAACACGAGCTGTAGCAACAAGTGCGACCGGCTTCTCACAACATTTGTGGAACTAGATGGATGGATAAAAAAATTTTTCAATTCATGGCATAAAAAGACTTTCTTTAGTTTTGTTCATTTAATTGTTATAATCTTGCACTTTTACAGAATCTTTCTCTGTTGTTCTGAATGAAAATTAAGTAGCTTTTCAAACTAGAGATTTATCTGCAAAGATTTAAACATCCACCAGTCCTTGTAGAAAAAGTTGGCACACAAGTCAGCCACACTTACAATGCTGGTTGTTTCAGTTGTGAAACCGTAACGTTTTGACATTGTTTGTATAAGCTGCAAAAACTTGCAGTTCATGGCACAAAAACGAGATTGTATTTGTATACAATTAAATGTTGTTATTCATGCACTGTAACAGAACTTTTCTTTGCTGTATTGCATATGAAATAGTTAGTTAAGCTAAAGGTTTGAGTACAAGGATTTAACAGGTTGACCGATAGCTCAAAACTCCTAGATCAGTGCATTGGCCGGGAATCGGACCCGGGTCTCCCGCGTGGCAGGCGAGAATTCTACAACTGAACCACCAATGCTTATAGCAAAGGTTAGCTCACAAGTTAGCCTGACCACACTGACAATATTAACATTGTGAAACTCTTATGTTTTCAAGTCAAGTCAAGTAGGATTTTATTGTCATTTCAGCCATATACACAGGACACAGTGAAACGAAATAACGTTCCTCATGGACCCTGGTGCTACACACAAGACAAGACACAAGACAACATAAAAAAAAAAAGTGAAAGTGACAACCCTTGTCATTGCGAGGTCACGGCACAGCACACATGAACCACAACGAAATTGGACCTCTGCATTTAACCCATGCACACTCAAACCCGTGCAGCAGTGGGCAGCTATTGAAAGCACCCGGGGAGCAGTGATGGGGACGGTACCTTGCTCAAGGGTACCTCAGGGCAACCTATTGGGAAGGGGTTTGAACCCCCGATCCTCCGATCATGCAGCTAACGCCCTAACCGCTAGGCCACCGCTGCCCACACAAGACACAACATGGGGCAACAAGTGCAACAAGACAGACAACAACAGACGGCATGACAGTACATTCATCCGTGGAGGGCTGCAATGTTGTGGAACAAAGCAGCCCAGGTAGATAATGGTGTAGCAGTGTGGTGGAGCGGTGTTACTGATAAAGTGCAGAGTGCAACATGAGAGAAATAAATAAATACAGGATGAAAAAGTGGACTGGGTTTAAGAGTTCAGGATATTGGCGGTTTAACATTTCAACAGTCTGATGGTCAGGGGGAAGAAACTATTTCCCATCCTGGAAGTGGAGGCCCGTATGCTGCGGAAACTTTTCCCGGATGGCAGGAGGAAGAAGAAAGTGTGGGATGGGTGGGAGGGATCATCCACAATGCTGGTTGCTTTGCGGATGCAGCGAGTGGTGAAAATGTCCTGTATAGAGGGCAGAGAGATCCCAATGATCTTCTCAGCTGTTCTCACTACCTGTTGTAGGGACTTGCGGTCGAAGACGTTGCAGTTCCCGTACCAGGCAGTAATGCAGCTGCTCAGGATGCTCTCGATGGTTCCTCTGTAAAAGATGGTGAGGATGGAAGGTGGGAGATGGGCTTTCCTCAGTCTGTGCAGAAAGTAGAGGCGCTGCTGGGCTTTCTTTGTGATGGAGTTGGTGTTGAGGGACCACGTGAGGTTGTCAGTGATGTGAACACCAAGAAACTTGGTGCTCTGGACCATCTCCACAGGTGAGGTGTTGATGATAAGTGGAGTGTGGTCCCGACATGATCTCCTGAAGTCAACAACCATCTCTTTAGTCTTGTCGACGTTCAGAGACAGGTTGTTGGTTCTGCACCAGTCCGTCAGCTCCTGTATCTCCTCTCTGTAAGCTGCTTGGTCTCTTGTCTCGAATTTGATGATGTGGTTGGAGCTGCTTGGCTGCACAGTCGTGGGTCATCAGTGTGAACAGCAGTGGGCTGAGCACACAGCCCTGGGGGGCTCCTGTGCTCAGTGTGATGGTGTTGGAGGTGCTGCTACTGACCCTGACTAACTGGGGTCTCCCAGTCAGGAAGTCCAGGATCCAGTTACAGAGGGAGGTGTTCAGGCCCAGCAGCCTCAGCTTCTCACTCAGGTGCTGAGGGATGATGGTGTTGAATGCTGAACTGTAGTCAATGAACAGCATTCTGACGTAACTGTCCTTTCTGTCCAGATGAGAAAGGGCCAGATGGAGGGTGGTGGAGATTGCATCATCCGTTGAGCGGTTGGGACGATACGCAAACTGCAGGGGGTCTAGTGAGGAGGGGATCTGAGACTTGATGTGCCTCATAACCAGCCTCTCGAAGCACTTAATGATGATGGGTGTGAGTGCGACGGGACGATAGTCATTGAGGCAGGAGATGGATGGTTTCTTTGGCACTGGAATGATGCTGGTTGTCTTGAAGCACCTTGGAACAACAGTGGTGCTCAGAGAGGTGTTGAAGATGTCAGTGAGAACATCTGCCAGCTGTCTGGCATGGTTGACTCTGAGAAGAGATCTTCTCACCTCGGCTGTGGTCAGATGGAGAATCTGGTCGTTCGGAGGAGGGGTGGTCTTCCTCATACGCGTGTTGTTCACTGCATCAAACCGTGCGTAGAAGTGGTTCAGCGCCTCTGGGAGGGAGGAGTCACCGTCACAGGCAGGTGGAGATGTCCTGTAGTTGGTGAGGGCCTGGATGCCCTGCCACATGCGCCGCGTGTCACCAGTGTTCTTGAAGTGGCCATGGATTCTCTCTGCGTGAGCTCGCTTCGCCGCTCTGATGGCCCGAGACAGGTTTGCCCTCGCTTTTCTTAGGGCAGCCTCGTCCCCTGACTTGAAGGCCTTGTCCCGGGTTCTCAGGAGTCTGCGCAGCTCCGCAGTCATCCATGGCTTTTGGTTGGGTCGTGTTATGATGAACTTGGAGACAGTAACATCCTCAATGCACTTGCTGATGTAGCCAGTCACTGAAGCTGTGTACTCCTCCAGGTTGATGGAGTCACCGTAGGTTGCAGCCTCCCTAAACATGTCCCAGTCGGTGCGTTCGAAGCAGTCCTGAAGAGCAGAGATGGCTCCTGTGGGCCAGGTCTTTACTTGCTTCAGGGTGGGTCTCACGCGCCTGACGATGGGTCTGTACGCTGGATCAGCAGCACAGAGATGTGGTCTGAGTGTCCAAGGTGGGGGCGGGGCTCCGCTCTGTACGCGCCGGCCAGGTTTGTGTAAACACAGTCCAGCGTGTTTTCCCCCCTCGTTGCAAAGTTCACATGTTGATGGAATTTAGGGAAAACTGACCTGAGATTTGCATGGCTGAAATCTCCGGCAACAATAAATAATCCATCTGGGTGGAAGTTTTGGAGTCCGCTGATAATTCCATAAAGTTCAGCCAGCGTGCTGTTAGCATTAGCGCTGTTAGCACTAGCGCTGGGTGGAATGTAAACCGCCGAAATAAACACTGTAGAGAACTCCCTGGGCAAATAAAACCGTCTGCACCTCCAGCAGTGTCGAACAGTGTGTAGAGACCAGCACAGCGTTTGTACACCATTGTGTGTTTACGTAAACACACAGCCCCCCTCCGCGAGTCTTTCCGGACAGAGCGGAGTTTCTGTCTGCACGAAACGCGGAGAGTCCGGCGAGCTGGATGGCGGTGTCCGGAACGCTGTCGCTGAGCCATGTCTCCGTAAAAGAAACACAGCAGTCTCTGTCCCCACGCTGGGTGTTCAGCTGGAGTCGTATACAGTCCAGTTTATTATCC
>JABMDN010000572.1:57500-82515 GCA_017165825.1 Hepsetus odoe | reverse complement strand
CCACAAAACCTCAACACACTCCATAAAACATCAACCCAACCACAAAACCTCAACACACTCCACAAAACATCATCACACAACATTAACAGCAATAAACTCCAAAAAACACCAGCATCCCCCATAAAACACCAATACACTCCATGAAACACCAGGCTAGTCTACAAAACACTCCTCAAAACATCAACACACATCACCAGCACCAGGATCCCTCATAAAACATCAACACACGCCAAAAAACATAAACCACCAGTATACTGTAAAAAACACCAGCGTGCTACAACCACATGCTACAAAACATCACCATCCTCCACAGAACACCAAAATTTTGTTCACATTTTTCAGTCAACATTCACACCAACAATTTCCATGGCGATATCTCCCACCCACAAAACACTTTCACACTCTGTGAAATCATATTTTAATTCATATTCTTCTAAATGTTTGTACATACTATCATACTCCTGACTCAACACTCCCATTCTCCATTAAACACCAACTTGGTCCACAAGAAAACAACCATCTCCACCCAGCACAGCATATTACAATATACAGCAACTCCTTTCCTCAACCAGTCTACAAACATTAGGAAGCCTAACAAATGAATGAAAGATAACTTCATGAAAAAGGACATCATGGACATCATGTAGGACAGCTTACAAGGGCTGCCTGATAGAAACTTGCAGACGTTGATAAGAGATGGGATAATAGGCTGCGGGCTTCTGGATGAGGCTTTCATCACGGCAGGAGATCGGTATTGTCAGTCTTTACTTACAATACTGTTTGAAGTGCTTTTGAGTTATCACAGTGAAAGAGCATCACTAGCTCTGTCCATTCAGGCTCCCAAAGGCCAGTGATGATAACGGGGATACTACTCTCCAAGGACAGATGTGTCAAGAGAAAAGAGCACAGATTCAGCAGGGCATGAGGAACCAATGATGGCAGAAGAATAGCTGAAAAGCTACAGGTCCTCAGGGGACACGGATAGCAAGAGGGAATAAAAGAAAATCACTGTAGAGCTGGCTGATAATATACAAGAGACAGAAGGATACAGACTGAATCAGTGATGGTCTGTAGCTAGCAGAGAAAATGGTTTAAAAATTTTTTAAAACATTTTGTTAAGAATAGTCAAAAAATATTGTAATAGTGGATATTACAATTTATTTCAGGTTTTCGTTTTCTATTCAAATTTTTTATCTTTTTGCCATGTGTTCATACCATTAAAAAAGTCCTGACTGTTATTTTTACAGCAAAAAACTTATACTAGTGTCTTATTTTTGGCACGTTAAGGTATATAAATAAAAGAATTTGGCTACAATATACAAGCTAGGAATAATTTGACTATCACTGGTAATTTTGTGGGGCAGAACTGTGCAGTGGGTGGCGCTGTCGCCTTGCAACGGGAAGGCACTGTCCACAACCCTAATCAGGACAAGCGGCTAAGAAAACGAGTGAGTAATATGTTAATATAGCTGCCATATTTTTTATAGTAAAGTTTTGGCACATATTGTAACAGATTTTTTTTTCTTCCTTAACTGTGTTCCCACCTGTGCGTTAGCTGTTGCCCCTCTGGTTGCAGGGACTCCTAGCCTTGTCATGTGCAGAAGTACCCGTGTTTCTGTACTGTTTGTCTAGTCTTTGTAATTTCCATAGTTGTGTCTCGATTCAAAAGCTGCATCCTTGACCGAATGTCACCTTATTTCGAATGCACCTTCAAATGCAACGGAGAAATGCAGCCTTCTTTTCTCAGGCTGCGCAGGATCCTGCTTCCTTCACAGCCCGACCCAAGGTTTCTTTGCACGCCTTTGCACGTTTTATCAGTCGAAATGGCAGAAAATAAAAATCTGAAAAAATAAAAACCAATAACCTGTCCACATTTTCTTGAAATTGTAGCTAGTTTGTTGTTAAGAGCAGCTGTCTAGGTTGCTAAGCAACAGGAGGGATGCTTTGTGATGCAGTGTATCTTCTGTAGACCAGACCGTCTCGTTTAATGCTTGATTCATGGCCCAGTTATCCTTCGCAGTCTTCGAAGGCCACACCTTCACAGAGCACGTTCTTCGAACTTGTAGACCAAATTGAGACACAGCTAATGTTACTCTTTGTGTCGCCTTTGTCACTGTTCAGTCCTGTCCTGCCTGTCTTCTGTTCATCTTAATTTTCCATTATTTTTAGATCCTGTGTCCACCCAGTCACAGGCATAGCTACTATTTGCTTCACCTTTCACCCATAAAGGAGAAAACAGGGCATCAGGATATCAAAGAAATAAAGCTGTGTGAGTCGGAGGAGACAAGTAATTGCGTCCTCCATCATCAGCTAAAGATACAAAAGTCATAAAAATAGCACAGAGACATTTGGTCTATAAATAAAATCTGTAAACAAGTCATTATCTGGCCTATTGGTATGGTCCTTGACAAACCCATGATTGAAAGATTGTGGCTTACAGTCCCAGACTAGCAGGTCCTTGAGGAAAGTAATGTCCCCATCACTGCTCCCGGGTGCTGGGTGTACGGCTACCCTGTTTGACTCATTATTATTCACTTTACTTATTATTTTGCAGCTGTTACAAAATGCAAAAAGCAGATGAACGTTAAAATCTCACTTTTGGATTTTTGAAACACAGCACACAGTGAGAGTGAGGCACAACAAACTTCTACTTCTGCATTTCACCCATATACACACGCACAGCAGGGGGCAGCTACTGAATGCACCCCGGGAGCAGTGACGGGGACGGTACCTTGCTGAAGGGTACCTCACTGCAATCTACTGGTAAAGAATTTAAACCTATGATCTTCCGATCCAGGGGCCTTCTTCCTAACCACTAGGCCACTGCTGCCGGTAGAGATCTTAGAGTTCTTTTCATTACAGCATCACTCGACCATTCAAAAGGAAACATTTAAAAATTTAATGTAACATTAAAAATCCAATAAAAATGTATTTATTTAGATGTTTAAGTGCTCATAAGGCTACACAAACAACCTGTTGCTTTTGAGGATTAAAGCTTCATCCACTAGAGGGCAAG
Organism: Hepsetus odoe; assembly: GCA_017165825.1. NCBI lineage: Eukaryota > Metazoa > Chordata > Actinopteri > Characiformes > Hepsetidae > Hepsetus > Hepsetus odoe. The sequence goes on along the minus strand of JABMDN010000572.1, from coordinate 79,499 downwards.
TGCAGGCTAAACTTCCCCGCACTTTCTGTTGTTTTACACAACAGGGTCAACAGAGAACATGGAAGGAGCTCAGGAGACTAATCGTTACCGGGAGAAAAGTGCTGAATTAGCTGTTATTTTATTCTGTCATCACTTACATTGGTCTTGAACCCTGTGCTCGTTTCTGAAAAGTGCACAACCAAAACTCCAGACAAGCCAATACAGGCCTGTGCAGATCTTTGTAGGCCCCTGGTCATCTGAAATGTTTTGGCGTAAGTGATCGTCCTCTGCAGCAGAGGTCATCATCTTTAGGCCTCCAATCTAGTTTTGAGTGCTGTTTTTTTGATATTGCACCAACAAGGCCAATCAGCTACAGCACTGTGCAAACGTTTTAGGCAGGAGTGAAAAATGCTGTAAACAAAGAACGCTTTCAGAAATGGAAGTGTTCATCATTTATTTATCAATCAACAAAATGCAGTGAATGAACAAAAGAGAATCTAAATCAGATCCATATTTGGTGTGACCACCCTTTGCCTTCAAAACAGCATCAGTTCTTCTAGGTACACTTGCACACGGTTTTTGAAGGAGCTCGGCTGGTAGGTTGTTCCAAACATGACTGTGTTTCTCCTCCGTGTGACATTGATGATCATCAGTACCTGTTTGGTAAAACTGGTTGATCAGACACCGACTATAATCCTACAGAATCCCTGACTTTGTGCAAGTGTACCTAGAAGAACTGATGCTGGTTTGAAGGCAAAAGGTAGTAACACCAAATATTGATTTGATTTAGATTTTTCTTTTATTCGCTCACTTTGCATTTTGTAAATTGATCAAAATAAACAATCATTATTTATATTTCTGAAAGCGTTCTTTGTTTACGCCATTTTTTCACACCTGTCTAAAACTTTTGCACAGCACTGTACATCAACAGCTCAGAACAGAAAACTGGATTGGACTGTAAGCCTTAATCCAGGGGATGGTACCGATTGAAAAATGGGAAAAAATGATAGGAATATGGATACTTCTGGTTGCAAGCAAAAAGCAGCCACAAGAAAGTGGTTAAAAAGAACCACCTGTGGGTGAATGGATGGATATAATTCATAAAGACATAATGGAAATATCTCTTTCTCTCCTAGAAATCAGAGAGATAGATTCTGTGGTCTAAGCGGACGGGGCACGTTAAACCAAAGTGGTCGCACTTTTGTTGATCAGTTAATGTGAAATAGAGTACTGGATTGTATGTGCAATATATGAAAGCTGCCTTTCTGTTGGCAAATTGGTTCTGTTTTTAAACCAAAAATATGTCTTGTTTAAAGATGCCAGGTTTTTAGTTAAAATACATGTCCATCAAGGAGATCTGGCTGTAATAGTTAATCAGCAGTTGCTGATCGTAGCTGGTTACTAATATGATGTTCAAATATGGAGACAAAGCACTGTTGTAAGTCGCTCTGCATAAGAGTGTCTGCTAAACGCTATAAATGCAAATGTAAAATTTAGAAGTATTATGATGCTGGAATTATTTTATGCTGAGTTTATTTGATTAAATCCCTGACAATAAAAGAACAAAAAATAAAATAGATAAAAAACAACAAAGTAGAAAAGGGAAAAAGAAAAGATCTTTTGCAAAACTGCTTCCAGGGTGAAGACTTTGGATTCTGTGAAATGAAGTCTTGTTTTGTGAATTTTGGGAAATTTGTTAGAATAATCTAAGCAAAGTTTGGGAAATTTAAGAAAGTTTTGAGTTTTTATTCAGTTTTCAATCCACTCGATAGACAAGCCATCTTCCCCACATGAATGTGAAGCTTATATATTGTGCAGTTTGGGCAGCGGTGGTCTAGTGTTTAGGGATTAGGCCCCTGCATCGGTAGGCCATGGATTTGAATCCCAGACCAGCCCTGAGGATCCCCTGAGCAAGGTGCTGTCCCCATCACTGCTGCCTGGGCGCTAGACATAGCTGCCCACTACACAGTGTGTGGGGGTTAAATACAGATCATTCGTTTTGTTGTGGTTCACAATGACTAATAGTCACTTTCACTTCACTTTATATCAAGTATAAAAACCCTTACATGGACGGTTTAGGCCAACAACTGGAAATGTCTGGGATGTTGGATAGGAAAGGAGTAGAGTATCATCCTGTTTTTTGCCCCAAGCTCGCTCTATCTTGCCCTTCATCCACAAGGATAAACCTGATTTGACTGAATGTATTCTAATATCAGCCATGACTCTCGGGAGGCCGTATCACTGGGGACACACACTCCAGATTAAACAACTCAGATGCATGAAACCCAAGGTAAAAAGCCAAAACGACGCTGGAGGGAAAGCAGCAAAGGTCCGCAAACAGTAACTTTTCAGCCTGAGAAAGAGCCAGAGACAATAATCATATATTACTTCTCAAAAATGCCAGCCTGCCCCAGCTTTGGCATAAATAATTCAGAATTCTGGGCTCTATCAGCGTCTGTCATAAATGTCAAACGTTTTGCCATGCCCATGGAGAGAAAGGGGTCTGCGGAGAGACAATGTGTTATATTCCCCCCTCATACAGCAAATGCCACCGGCTAAGCCTGCCAGGTTTGGGCTGAGCTCCAGCCACTGGTCATTTGAGAGAGAAAAAAATAGAGTGATAAAATGGATGAGAGAAAGAGTGCCAGAGGCATACAGCTTCCATGCATTTTTACTGAGTGGATTCAGGTCATTTGTGTGAATACAGACATTAAACAATGTCATTACGCTGAGACACTGTGTCCTTTTCCAATAAGTGAAGAAACTCCACCCTCTTCACCACAGACTGACCCGACAGCAGTGCAGCAGAGTGTGTTGTGCAGCAGCCGGCGAGCCTGATGGATGGGATTTTGAGTTCGCGCACAACATCCAAACAAGCACACTTCAAAAGAGGCCATAAAGAGGCTGTTGCTTTCCTCATACGGATGGTTCCCAGTGCAGTCGTTCAATTACTGTCCTGTCATTGCAGTCCTGCTTGATGACCCATAGTGGATTGTTGCAAATGTTTTAAGATTTGTACCGGGAAAGGGATTTTTTCTCACCCGTATATGATGCTAAAGTGACCTTTAAAGCTCTTCACTCTCAAGTTTCAGTAACTGATTACCCTTGAGGAAGGTACCGTCCCCGCCACTGCTCCCCGGGGCGCCGGACAGCTGCTGCCCACTGCTGCACGGCGCGTGTGGGTTAAATGCAGAGAATGCATTTGGTTGTGGTTTGCTGTGTTTCACAATGAGAAGTAGTCACTTTCACTTCACTTGATTTCAAGCCCAGATATTTTGCACAGCATAAATAAATGAATTGTCTCTCATTGTTTCTGCCTCCTTAACAAAAAATAACCAAAGAATCTGAGAATTATTACATTAAAACGTTTACTTCGAATGCAAAATCCTAGATATCCAGCTTTCACAATAAAATTCACATTTAGTATGAAAGTATTTAATACTGACGTAAGTTAGATAACGTGTAAAGTTAATCAAAATGATAAAATTTGTTTATTGTCTTTTTTTGCATATGGAATTGCTGATTAAGCAGTTCAGCTTAATGTTCTACTCTTAATGTGCTCTTTCCAATAATAGATTTAAAGCAGTAATTAAAATAAAATGTTTATTTCACTGTTCAAGATGGATTAGGCAGAGGACAAACTGAGGCTTAACAGGCAAATGAGCATATCTGTATGTGATCGATGTTGGTATTCAGTGTTAAGGGCATTGAATTGTGTTGCTCTGAGCGTGGGGCAGCGGTGGCCTAGTGGTTCGGGCGTTGGCCACATGATCGGAGGATCGGGGGTTTGAACCCCTTCCCAATAGGTTGCCCTGAGATACCCTTGAGCGAAGTGCCGTCCCAGTCACGCTCCTCCCTGTGATGGGCTGGAGACCTGTCCAGGGTGCGTCCCCCTTCCTTGCCCTGTGTGCGCTGGGTTTGACACCAGCACGCCCCCCATGACCCAGTTTGGGACAAGCGGCAGAAAATGGATGGATGGATGCTCTGAGTGTTTAAACTGCGTTTTATCTCCTGTCGTTAAGCATTGTTAATGTTATTCAAAACCCAGCAGATTAAAGGTTGATGATGGTCTGTTCTACTGCAGTGGAGCTGAGTTGTAGTTAAAAGAAGGCTGTGCAAATATATGGTAAACTTTATTAAGTTTGCCCATTTAAAGCAGAATTTGTGAGTGTAAATGTCGGACTCTGAATGTTAAAGTTAATGACCATCTAAAACTGGTGCAGCACAATCTCACATCGCATCTCTTTGCATCTTCGGTTTTAATTATTATCCGATAATCAATGTTACTTTGTTATGAAAAAAATTTTACAAGATATTATTTGTGGCCTATCCCAGCTTCCATGATGCTAAAGGCAGAGAAATATCATGTCTGCAACAAGGTTATTCATTAATCTGCTTCTTTCTTCTTCTTTCGGCTGCTCCCGTTTAGGGGTCGCCACAGCGGATCATCCGTTTCCGTTTCTTCCGGTCCTCTGCTTCTTACTCCTTCAAACCGTCCACCTGCATGTCCTCTCTCTCCACGTCCATAAACCTCCTCTTTGGTCTTCCTCTTCTCCTCTTTCCTGGCAGCTCCATCTTCAACATCCTCCTCCCGATATAATCCTCGTCTCTCCTCTGGACACGTCCAAACCAACGCGGCCTTGCCTCTCTAACTTCGTCTCCAAAACATCTAACCTGAGCTGTCCGTCTAATACACTCATTTCTAATTCTGTCCATCCTCGGCACACCCAACAAAAATCCCAGCAATTTAGCTCTGACACCTCCAGCTCCTTCAGCTATTCATTAATTATGGGATCTAAATTGTTATTATACATGATTATCATCACATACATAATTACAGTGACAATCGTTTCAAACTTCCAATTTTCCAACTGCTGCTACAAGTATTTATCCTGCTTTTTATACATTACATGCCTCATCTTACACATTTGACAGCCATGTCATTCATCAGCGAGACTCTGAAAACACACAGGATGCGTAGCCTATTTTGAGCCTAATTTCGGAAATAAGACAAATCTCCATAACACACATGCTGCAAACTGAAAAAAATAAAACCAAACAGTCAAATTCAAACAGAAAATCTGTTGCAAACCGCTGATTAGGTAATCCTCCAGCATCTGCGGTGGCTACTAATTTCGGCTAAATTATGCCAGCATATTGACACAGCGGCAGAGCATAATTACAGCATGATGGGAAAACTAACCTTGAGTGCGATAAATGCTTCCAGAGGCTCTTGCTGTCCGTTCTTCTCTGAGCCTGCAGGCACTTTAGTGACAAACTCTGAAGGACAAAAAGAAAGAGAGCCATATCTTCAAAAGGCCACATGTCTCCAAATAAAACTATATGTCCTTAAAACTTTATTCTATACAAATCCCACAACTGCCATAAAATGTGATGCTGGCCCACCTCCGAGGTCCTTCACTGTATTTTTCATCAGTGTTTATGTTATACCTAGAAGTCATAAAATGCACACATATTGTAAGCAACCTCTTGGGTAGAACATTTTGCAGCATTTAAACTTTAACCTACTGAAGTTCAGCCTCAGCCTCCTCGGAAATGTCTTTCTAAACAAGGAGAGGACCTGTAGACGTTTATATTTCAGTATTAAGATTGGAAATCTTGGTTCAAACGACAAAAAACTATTAAATGAATGGCTTTTATTATACCACTTTCTAGTGATAGATATAATAAGCCCTGCCGATGGCGTGAACTTTAGCACGCTTTCAGCTGAACAGTTTAAAGAAGATAGAACTAAATGTGCAGGCTGCTAGTATAAAATAGCTTGAACGGTGGTTAAATTTAGTAACGAACCAAATGTTTTTGGCAGGGGATCACTCCAATATGCCACCAAACATCAGTTCCTTGTATGTGCACACACACTTGGCCAAGAACGTTTGATTCGGATTCAGATTCTAATTAAACAAATATTTGCTTCCTCAGATAAACCCCTAAAGTGGTGGTTAAATTACTGGCACAGAGCCAAGCACAGGCCTACTTCTCAAAGTGCGACATTCCAAAAGGTAGTCCATCAGTCGATGAACCGGTCGGGTTTAATTAGACAAGGTTTCACATCTCTTCATCTCGCCTGCTCGCACGTCTTTGTGCCCTCATAAGACTCACTGCTGACTAATACCTTATTTTCTTGTGAAGTATCTGGGGGACTTGCGTGACACAGGCCATCGTCATCATCCTCACTGATCTCTGCCTTGGGTGCCTATGAAAAAGAAAGCAAAAAAACAGCAGCGTATCAGCTGTGCTGGCTTGCTATAATAATGTTCTGCTTAGTCAGGAGGGCAGGCAAGCGTTGCTCTTCTGCAAAAGAACACAACCTGAGGGATGGTAAAACTACAGATGGATTTTCTTAATAAAACAGATCACAAGCTCAGCTAAGTACACTGATGTCAAAAGTGTTTAGACACCTTTTCCCCTATCAAAGTCTTCTTGTGTTTCCTTTTGAAATCCTCTTTTCCTCTAGAAATAGCCTATCTATCTATTTCTGCGAGACTGAAATCTGAAAAAATAGTAACATTTCTCTGCACAGATAGCATCAGTTTCTACCATTTTCCAGTTGCAGCAAACACCAACCGTCTCCATAAAACGCTATTATTGTCCAGTGCCATTATTCACCATCAGATACCAACATTCTCCACCAAAAGCCATAACTCCTCTTCACACACCATTATTCACCATCAAACATTGTCTTTCTTAATCAAACATCAGTCTCCATCAAACATCAACCTTCTCCACAAAACGCAAGTGTTCATTAGCACCATTATTCACCATCAGATTTCAACGTTCTCCATCAAGTCATCATCATTCTTCACAATCACTCTTCACTCAAAACCATCTTTCTCCACTAAAAGCCATAATCCTTCATCAATCATTCTCTTTCTTAATCCAACATCAGTTGTCATCAGACACCAACTTTCTCCAAAAAACATTAATGTTGTTCAGCATCATTATCCATCATCAGATACCAACGTTCTCCATCAAGTCATCATCATTCTCCATAATCACTCTTCACTAAAAACCATCTTTCTCCACCAAAAGCCATGATTCCTCTTCAGACACCGTTATTCTCCATCAAACTTCGACTTTCTTAAATCAACATCAGTCTCCATCAAACACCAACCTTCTCCACACACCAACAACAAGGGGCAGCAGTGGCCTAGTGCTTAGGGTTTAGGTCCCAGGATCATAAGGTCATGGTTTTGAATCAGTAGGTTGCAATGATGTACCCTTGTGCAATGTACCGTCCCCATCACTGCTCCCCAGGCACTTTAAATAGCTGCCCCCTTCTGCACGTGTGTGTACTGGTTAAATGCAGAGGATATGTTCTGTTGTGTTTTACTGTGTGCTGTGCTGTGTTTCACAATGAGAAGTTGTCACTTTCATTTCACTTTCACTACATTGTCCATCAAGTCACCATCATCCTTCACCAAACACCATTATTCTCCATCAAACATCAACTTTCTTCATTATTAGTCTGAATGAAACACCCATCATTATTCACCAAATAATTTTCATTATCCACCTAACACCAGCATTTACCATTCAGTCGGCAACATAATCATTCTCTCACTTTTTGCCCCCATAATGCTTATACATTCAAGAGGAAGAACTGATCAGTAAAATCACCATGAACACTATGAATAAGCAGATTTTCAGGGACTCCAAAGAAACCCAATACAGCACACCAACTGTGTTATTGCCTTCATGCTCAGAAGGTAATCTCGCTCCAAAAACTGGATTTGCCAGCACTGTTCTTTGACATCCCCAGAACAACATGCTAGCTGCCATCATCAGAAGTGTGATTGTGAAATAACATCAGACTTCATGTGTCAAGGACTTCTAGCTGATAAATGTGGCTTCTATCAGACTGAGGTGTCTCCTCCGGCTGCCCTCTCGCTCCACTCCTTCATCCCTCGCTCCCCTGCTGATAGATGATCTCATTTGCAGTAAATCTGTTCGTGTTCAAGACGGACACACCGCTGCGTGCTCTCGCAGCTTAAAACACACTCCGCGCTTTTCCCCTACCGACGGCAAGCTACTACAAACAGTGCCTTAAAACAACAGCTCTGCTCCACATTTAGATACAGCTCAATAACAATGCAATGCAATAACACCAGGAATGCATGGAGGATTCTGAGTCCTTGTTGTAGATGCTGATGTTGCCCAATTTTACAGTAAGTCACATAGAAATGTGCTGAAGAGGGAGGTGATTTACAAAGGTCAGTGTGAAAAGCTAAAGCAATTTGACCGTGGGCTACATTTTACTGCCCGAGCAGGTTTAAACGTATAGATAAGATGCATTTGTACTAAAATTATCAGTATTTCATCAAGGAAGCTGTACTTTGGACATCCAGGAACACTTGGGACACAATAGTGGCTAATGGCATTTGTTTAGACAATCCCCTGTGATTTGTCAGGGGCTGTACGACAACTGCTTATGCAATACGTGTTCCACCGGCTCCTTTCCTGGAAAGCTTTGGAAAACAGTGCGCTGTTTAAAATTCAGTTGTTCCGTCTGAACAGCAAGCTGTCAAGAAAAGAGAAAAAGCCCATTAAAGTGGGCTCTCCTGCAGAGCCTTAAACATTTACCAGTGCGAGAGTCCTCCACTCTATCCAAGTCGCTTTCAATAATGCACATCGAGCCACTATATATAAGAGAATCTGCCTAGATCAGCAGCCAAACACAGGCAATAACAATGATGAATGCAAAGTCCTCGGGACAACACCCCCCACTTGACATTTTCTATCCACCAATGCATTCAGGTACTCCAGATATCACGGCATAGGTTGCGATCGCGGAGCCGGAGTCCACAACGAGGGAGTAAATTGCATTACAAATGGTGTTTTATTCCAGCAGCGTTTGTCGGAAGCTCAGAGAGATGCTACTGAATTATCAGGTGTGATGGGGGGCATCATTCACTACAAGGCCTTAAGCAACTGCACCACTGGAGAGAGGAAAACAAGGGACAAATGGGAAGGGCTTTATCAAAGATGTGTCCTTGGGTTGCCACGTGTGTGTGTGAGAGAGAAAGAGTCAGGGAGAAAGGGAGAGAGAGAAGGAGAGAGAGAGATGGGCTGTTAATCTGTGCTGTACCAAAGATCAGTGTTGCTAGGGATGGAGATGGATCAGTGCGGTCTATACAGCAGCAAAAGGCGGAAAGAGGATTGACAGGCTGTCATGGCTGAAAAACCCATCAGTGAAAGAAAGAAAGGAGGGCGTTAGAGAAACGAGCAAAATGATGAAAAGAACGTATATATTAAGACTTTAGATATAATACCTTGTCTTTGTTATTCAACTTGAAGGAGAGTTGTTATCCTGTCTCTTCATGGGAAACTTTATTCTCTCAATCTTTCAGTTTATTTTTTAATGAGGCAGAGACTATTTCAAAGCAGCATAACAGTCAGTCATTTTCTGCTGCTTGTTCCAAGCGGGGTCATGGGGGAGTGCTGGAGTCCATCCCAGCTCACACGGGGTGAAGGACGGGGAACACACCCTAGACAGGTCGCCAGCCCATCGCAGGGAGGAGCGTGACTGGGACGGCACCTTGCTGAAGGGTACCTCAGGGCAACCTATTGGGAAGGGGTTCGAACCCCCGATCCTCCGATCACACGGCCAACGCCCGAACCACTAGGCCACCACTGCCCCAAGCAGCATAGCATTACACATTTAACACGTTCGCAGTGTATATGTAATTATAGCCATGACAATAGTGGATTCTTTATAGGGAGTGCAAGGTTATGTTGTTGCCAAGATAAAAACAGTGGATGGGATTTCATTCTACTTACAGCAGCTATAAAAATATGTGTGCGCTGTGTATTTTTACAGTTCATCAGTCTTTTTTAAATTAAATTCTTCTGCTGAAAGCCTTTGTCGCCAGCTAGCCTGCATATCGATACTGATTCATTATTAGCAATAAAATAAAATTCAATTCATCTTCAGTTGCAAGCCGTCTTCTCTAAACATTAGGCCATGGCTGCTCCAAGAGAAGAGCCTCTCAGACCAAACTGGGATTGTGAATTGGGGTTATTTATTTATTTAATCTTTATTCAACCAGGCAAGACGCTAAGAGCAAAATGTACAAAATATTCACAGTGACAGCCTGGTAAGAGGCTAAAAAAACCATTGAGGGACAGAGAATGGGATCGAAGATAATAAAGATATATAACAAGTTTTAAAAAGTCAAAGGTGAGATAAACACGCAAGAAGAAATTCTATATCGGTTCATTCTTAATGACTCAGGCTTCTTCTTCCTCCTCTTCCTCTTTCGGCTGCTCCCGGTTAGGGGTCGCCACAATGCATCATCTGTTTCCATTACAGGAATGCAGTGCAGGTGTCAAAACAGAAAGAAAAAGAAAAAGGATAAAGTGGTCGATCTTTCACAGGGGTGGCTGCACTGAATTTTGTTTTTCTGAGTTGTGAGTCCTATGAGTCCTGATTGAGCCAAGTTTTTGTGCGAGTCTGAATCTCTGAAGACAGAGTCATAATTGTTGTTGCGAGTATCTGAGGTCTTGAGTCACTGAAGGACGAGTCCAAGACAAGTCTCAATGGTGCCGGTCTGAGCTGAGCGAAACCACACCAAACCTGAACTAAACTTTATTAAAACAGCATCCCAGTACGTGTTCATTTTTGAAATGATGCAGAAATATTGATAGATCCATATTATTATTTAATCTGTAAACACAATCTGAAAAGTACTATTTCATCATGCAGTGTCAGTGGATTATTTCAGCTAACAGAATAGTAACAGTAGGTCAAATCGAAAAAATCTAAATCAAAAGTCATTCTGAAACAGTGGCCTGCAACCTTGATCCTTTGAAGTAGATCTTTTTTTTTTTTGCATATGGATCTCCCCAATTCTAATATATTCTTTTGAGCTAATTAGTTGCTCTTGAGTTTAGGGGTATAAATCAGGAATAGTTTAGGAAGAGTTTAACTCTAAAAATGCTATAACTCATTTCTGCTTCTCAAAAAAGTTCCCACCTTATTTGTCCTGTAGCCCAGCCGGCTTTGATTCCTTTGACTTTGGCCCACACTCTCCCAGTAGACACGCTCCCAGCTTTCCTTGTGCACACGCTCATGAACTTTAGGGGATCCATTATAGCATCTTGCTGGTGTTGGCGTTGATGGCATTCTACGATTGGTGGTTCTCAAGACCAAATAAGAAGAACGTATCCAAGTTTGCTCCTAGAACGGCATGCTGTCTAGAAATGTAAATGTGAAATATGATACAGCAGCACTGAGTCTTGTCGTAAAGCCACCTTGTGCCCTGGTCTCCAATAGCAACGAAACTCGTCAGACAATAGGGAACTGTTTAACCTGCCCTGGGGTCAAAGTGCTTGGTATTCTTCAACTAATGTGTTTAATGACAATGTGTTCCAGACCCCCTGCAATGCACCAATACACAGACCTTCTTTACATTGCTCTCACTGGTCTTTTCAAGCATGATTCATTCACCCTCACATCATTAGAAATACATTTTGTTGGTAATCTTACATTACCAATGATCTTACAGTATCCCTCGCTATTCTTGAATAAAATGCAGCCCTAATCCTTTAAACAGGGTTAACATATAGAGTAATTCTAAGTAGGCTTGCTGATTTGCTTGGGAAACTGTATGACCTACTGTTTTTAACAAATGCAGGCTTCAAGATGGTACTGTTTTCAGCTATGCAAGATAGGTTTGGCTTAAGGAGATAATCATGTGTAAATCAGTAGGTCTCTCAATAGTGATCTGAATCTGTGCCTCCTCTGCAGGTCAGATGTGCTCAAGACTGTGGCCCCAGGCAAAGATTCCAGTAACCAAGATGGAAGTTAATAGAACAATTTTCTGTATTGTTTCTAGAAAGCACACATAACCCTTCGAAAAAAGGCCAATGAGGGCACCATATATACACTTCTAACTCACTAGGCTCTGGCCTACTTCACTGGCCTCCCAGTTGGGCTGTAATCTCACTAGCACACCAGTGATCACTGAAAGTGTCAAAGTGACAAAGCTTCTCTTGGACATCAGGTGTTTAGACAGAGTTCACCCTTGATGGCCCACCTCATCCAGCAAGTATTTCCCATTATCCCTTCACATCTATAAATATCTCTAATTAGCATCCCACAAAAAGCAGCCCTAGCAAGAGCCAGGCGATGGTCCCAGCTAACCCTCCGTCACCTCATCCCTACATTCTCCTCTTCTGGCATCAGCAGGGCAGCTTTGTAAGTGCTAAAAGGCTGGGACGGGGTATATAAAGGCATGTGAGACTGTCTCACAGCACCAGAGCCAAGAGGTGGCTTTAAGAGGACACCCACTCCACCAAGCCTGTCCAAGTTGTAGTCATCTGGCTAGCTCTTCATTATGGCAGATAACACCAAGCCCACAAGTATAAGGCCTCATTTCTCCTGCGATGCCACCTGGCCTCCCTCAAGTTGGCAGACCAGTGTGCTTTACAACCAGCACTTCGGCCTTCCTCCACTGCTGGATTCCAGAGACATCAGCTGGATGGAGAGTCTCTTCCGAAAGCTAGGGAGTTCCTCTTGGCCCGGCTACACCAGGGCCTCCAATTTCATGTCCATGAAGGTCCACCGGGAGTTGAGCGAAGGGGTCTCTGAGGTTTACGTTGAGCAGAGCAAGTGGACGGTCAGTCTGGATGTGAACCACTTCGCACCAACAGAGCTAACGGTCAGGACGCAGAGCGGCCTCCTAGTAATTGAAGGTAAGTCACAATATTGAATAATCCATAGTACAAGCTTAACAAAGGGGCAGCAGTGGTCTCTTGTTTAGGGACTAGGCCCCAGGAACAGAAGATTGTGGGCTGGAAACCTGAGGTGTACTTGAACAAGGTACCGTCACCATCACCGCTCCCCGTTGTGTGGGTTAAATGTATCAAAGGATACATCCCATTGTGGTTCACTGTGTGCTGTGCTTCACAATACAAATAGTCCCTTTCACTTACAGAGATAGGCTATAGGGAGGGCTGTTGATACTGCTGCAATGCAGTGATGCATTGTGGGAATGTAAAGAGTTTTCAGAATGAACAGATTAACCTGTGTGTGGAGGGGAATTCAGTACTTTCTCCTTCCTTTCATTGTGCTTCACCAATAGGGAAACATGAGGAGAGACAAGACGAACATGGCTACATTTCTAGATGTTTTGTGAGGAAATACAAGTAAGTTTCTAAAAGCAATTTGATGCAGATGTTGATGAGGACATAATGTTGACGAAGGTTTTAATTTTCATTGTAGGCTTCCTTTGGGAACAGATGCAGAGACTATACAGTCCTGCCTTAGCAGAGATGGGATTCTCACTGTCGAGGCCAAATTAACCTGCGTTCCTCAGCCAGCTGACGTCGACATCCCAGTCCAGGTACGGCCAATCTCGAATCTTTTCACTATTCCATGATTATATTTTGGCATTGTTCACATTCATTTGCTAAAAATTATCATTTTTATTACACTTCTTTTGTAATCTGTCAGCAATTTGTGTTTGTGCCTTAGGAGAGAGAGGCCAATTATAGGCTTTTGTAATGTGAGGACCCCAAAGAGACCAGGTGTTTGGATAAATAATATGCACAAAGACACAAAGCATTTGCTGAGCTCTGAAAATGCAAGTGTGTTGCAATTCTTTACTCCATGCTAGATTTTAAAAAATCCTGCAGTCAATTTGCAGCACCGCCGAGCCACGCCGGTTAATTGGCTGCAAAGGCGAAATATGTTTTTCTGGAAGAACCGAAGGGATTTCAGAAATAATTAGAGGTATGCAATCCTACAGCCTGCAGTAAAAGTAAGACGTCAAAATCTGTATGGTGGTTTATAAATTAATCGCCCTCCTTTTTTCCAATTACCAGTCTCATAATTGTTCTAATAACCAACAAAGTAATTAAAAGGAACTGTGTTTCACCCTTAGAGTGATCACTGGCCTTTTCCCACAACCTTGGAAAATTAATCATTTCAGTGTGTGCTGCCTCTGGCATTTAGTGGGTCTCCAAGTGGCATTTTAAGCTCCTTGTCTCCATTTGAAAACCGTTTCCTTTTATGCCACAGGTGGAGGCACCAACCGTTGAAGACAAACAAGAAGATGGCCTGCAACGTGAGGAGACTGTTGAAGAGGATGGGATCCCACAGGCCGAGACTGACGCTTCTCAGCCACCTGCCCCTTCAGGTCCCGAAGAGAAGCCTGAGGAAGAATCTGTAGCCCAGCAGACTGAAGACAGGCTTCATCCCACAGGTGACCCACCTTAAAATAAAATGGCCAGTCTGTAAAGCTATTTAAACTTTAGATGAACTTTTTAAAGTGTTTATTTATTTTGCTTTATAGTGGATTTTGTATTGTACCTTGTGCTCGTAAACTGAGCCTTTATCCTCCACATTTCTCCCCCAGCTCCTGAAATAGGGAGGGGGGAGGAAGCTTTCCCAGAAAGAGCTGCTGAAACGGCTGATGAGCAGAGTGAACTGGAGCAACAAGAGGTAAAAAAGGAGGAAATCTCTGAGGAAAACTTTGAGGATGCAGGGGAAGCCCCAGAGGATTTGCAGGAGACTGCAGAGCAACTGGAAGCTGCTCAAACCCCAGAAACCGAGGTGGCCCAGTTTGAGGAGAAACCTGAAGCAGTGGCAGATGGAGAGGATCAAGAAGTGATGGGAGAAGGAGAACAACAAGAGAAACCAGCCACTGGGCAAACTCAGGAAGAGATCCCCTCTCAACTGGAGTTCCAACCACAGATGGTGCTGGAAGAAAAGTTGCAGGCTGAGTAGACAATGATCAGTCTATGGAGTGAGAACGAAGCCCCGCTCACCTTTAATTCAAGCAGTACATTCTGCTAAATGATCTTGGGTGTTTTCTGAGAACTTGCTGTAACATGCAACCTTAAAGCACTAATAAAGCTGCAGCACATGAAACTGGGATGCTTCATTTATTCCTAGACTGGAATGAAGGGGTAGTGTTGGCCTAGTGTTTAGGGACTTTACTCCTCATGCCCACATTGCTAGAAGCACACACACACCAGGTGCAGTGGACTGCAATGCCTATATCTGGAGGACAGTAGTGAGGTTAAGTGCGCTCCCCGAGGGCCCATATCTTTCCTGCCAGCCCTGGGTATTGAACTCACGACCCTCTGGTTGGAAGCCATCTTTACTAACCATTGAGCCCTGGCCTTCCCATAAACCTAGCAGCTGATTAACAAGCTCATCTTGGGCTTTAATACTCGGTCGCCTCACCTCACCAAATGCCCCATGTCACCAGAGGTAGCTCACAATGTATGTCCAATGAGCATTAACATGACTGACACCTTACCTTGGGCAGTACTATATTGATTTATACAGCTGAGAAAAATAGATTTAAAATAGTTTTTATCTGTACACTCAGCATTTATTTACTGAGAAAGATATTATTGTTTTATATATATATATATGGCTCAAAGGACACTTTAGAGGCAGCGGTGGCCTAGGGGTTAGGGAGTTGGCCCCATTATGAGAAGGTCATGTGTTTGAATCCCAGAACAGTAGGTTTCCCTGAGGTACCCTTGAGCAAGGTACCGTCCCCTTCACTGCTTCCTGGGCGCTTTCAGTACCTTCCCCCAGCTGTGAGTGTGTGGGTTAAATGCAGAGGTGTCATTTTGTTGTGGTACTCACAATGACAAGAATAGTCACTTTCACTTTTCATATCTATAGCTGCAGTCTTGTGTGTCTGAAAACTCTAGGGGAATAACCTTCCCTATCCAGCTCTACTCTTTTACCTTCCTGCACTTTCTTCTCTTCTTCTCCTTTTTATAAAAAAAAAACAAAAAACTTTTTGGCACTATCTTTTGGCACTAAGTCTCAGGGTTAGGGTCAGGGTTAGGGTTAGGGTTAGGGTTAGGGTTAGAATGAAGATCAGGTGTGGAGATAAGCACTGATGTAAGTCTCTCTGGATAAGAGGATAACTTTCACTCAAACGGCTCTCCAAGGACAATTTCTAAAGTTCTGATTCTGAGCTGGGAGCCTTTATCATAGTCCATGTTGAGGTCCAGCGGGACCGTGTATCAGGTGGGCGGGCTGAGTACTCAGGAGATGGACATGGGCCACGTCCTACAGGGGCTGGTAGACTTAGTTCCTGTTCAGTAGCTGGTTTGGATAATCAATGCTTCATTAAAATAAATCAGGGGTTGATGATGGAAGGGAACATAAGGGAGAAATCTGGAACTAAAGCTGCTCTTAAGACCAACTCAGAAGATCAGCTGCTTAAAAGAATTACCTATTACCTTTTACTGGATGTCTATGAATATATCCTGATGGTTTTTTCAGAATATTAAAAAAAAAAAAATCTTTCTACTTCTCTTACTGGAGTCTTATTGAAGGTTGACACTTTTGTGAATTCAGAACCCAGAACTTCTTTCAGCCCAGACTTGTGGTTGTAGTTTTAGGGTTATACAAAACCTTTTAAGCAAAATAATCTGTTTTCCTAAATCACTTCCGGAGTAGGGGTTCTGATCTAGAATCAGTTTTGTGACCTAGATCATCATAAACATGATACAGTCGGATATAGCATCAGTCCTTCTTAACACTGGTCTGTGAAGGATCTAAACCACATCCACCAGTCTGATCTACATGAGCTGGATATCATCTGAGAGTTTTGAAAATTTTGGCAATTTGGGTGATTAGAGTTTTTCAACAAATGTGGACAAAACTTGATTATTGAGATAGAAAAAGATTACTCTACTCTACTCTACTAATAAAAAGACACTTTTGTTGACATTCTACCTATTGTTCGCTTGAAGATTTGCTCTCGCGCCCCATATTGATTGTCAGTAAATATATAATTTCTGCTAGATTTCCAAACAGATTCAGATTATTCCTGACTATTACCTGCAGCTGCGTTGTCCTTTAATATCACAACGTTGTCATCTTTTTTTTCAACATTGCTTTTGGAGTGGTGCATGGCTCTTTAGGCCACATCCTATCTCTAAATGCATATTCAGACTCGGGCCTCGTTTCTCTCATTGAGCAATAAAGAAACCCCAGGCCTTGTAGGCCTACTCCCATCACAGGAGTTTTGATAGCAGTGCCAGAAAGAGCTTTGATTAAGCTGGCAAGGGAACATGCAGTCAGCGAATCGGTCAGTTAGGCAGAGGAAGAAGACTTTCCTCCACTGCCTTTCCACCACCGTCATCTCGATGGAGTTGTGTGTGAGCCAAGGCGCTCTGAATAAGCACCGCACTAATCCGTCACCCAATTACTGCTGCCGTGCGGAGACAACTCCCCTGGCCACTCTCCCAAAACGCAGCCCACTCGCTCCAAAACACAGCCAACAAAAGGCACAGATGTGAGTGAGGACAGTGGGAGAGAGTCGAGAGCTGAGGGGTTTATTAGTCTCAAAGAGAGAGTTCATATTTGAAGACACGATAAAGTGCAATAAACAACTCTTTTGAAGCAGAAATGCAATTCATCAGTGTCAGCTTTAGAAGCATGGAGTTCACTGAAAGGTGCCTTTAAAGCAGCTTCGCTTCTAGAGGACCTCAGTCCAGCACACCTCGCTGATTTCTAGAGGCTTATAGCACTTTACAGACAGATTTTTGGCAAACAGTGTTTAAAAATCCTTTTTTTGGGGGGAAAATATGTTTAATAAGTACAGCAGTTCCAAAAATATTTAGCAAAATTGAGTTAACAGTCAGCTTCTCATGCACCGTACACTGCTATAAACACCACGATGATCCTCTCCTGCAAAAACAGCTTTCGCTGGTCACTTAGTCTATCAGGGGACAATAATAACAAATCATTTATCAATATAATAATGTTTCTGATCATTCAAGAAGTTTTAGTTAAGATAGACAGATAGATAGACAGATAGATAGACAGACAGAAAGACAGACAGACAGACAGACAGACAGACAGATAGATAGATAGATAGATAGATAGATAGATAGATGGGCAGCAGTGGCCTAGTGGTTAGAGAGTTGAACAAAGAGATCGTGAGGCACTTTAAATAAGACAATTTATTTTTTAATAATTTTAATTTCACGATATGAATTACAAACTGTATATTTACAGTGGCAGGAATATCAGGAAAACATCAACTGAAAAAAGAAAAATCACTTTCAGCTAAAACTCTTCCCACTTAACAATTTTCTCTACTCTCTTTGAAGCTAAAAGCTATTTTAAATTTATGAAGTTACAAAACGCACTGCATCTTCGCGAGAAAACTACATAAAAGCATTAAACAAAGTGAGCCCCAACAGTCAGGATCATGAGCTTCATACAACAGTGGAACATAAATCTTACCCAGAAGACACACTTTGGGAACCATCTGATTTGTGTCCAAAGATTTCTGAGTATGACCTGCACTGGAATTGTACTGGTTGATTGATGATCCTATAAATCAGAATTCTGTTTCAGAGCTTTTCTCAGTAGAAAGGTTAAGTGGCGACAGAAGCTCGTACCCCAAAAAAGCCCGTTTCTGAACAACAAAACTGAAGGCACTGACTGTGTTCATCTACCTGATCTGCTTTAAGGCACATTGCTCAGGAAGTTGCATCGAAGCATGCACTGTGTTAAGAATATCAGATAGGTGGTTTAGGCCAGTGGCCCCCAACCACCAGGCCGTGGACCGGTACCGGTCCGTGGGTCATTTGGTGCCGGGCCGCACAGAAATACTGATAAAAAAATGTTTTATTGATTAACAGAGTCTAAAAGACTTTTATTTAGGAAAAACGCTCATCTCGGTCACATGATACGTATTTTTTTGCACTTTGTTTTTAGCTGTTTCTATGCCGGTCCCAAAAAGGTTGGGGGCTGCTGGTTTAGGCCAAAACAGCTCCACCCTGGAAATAATCAACCAAGTCCTCGAGGACCACATGTATGTGCGTACTGAGTCCAACCACCTATGGATATATACACTCCTACCCTGTTAACTCATCATTATATCTCAACTCTGAAACATTGAGAAATCCTAGATTCATTAAATGAAGAACGGGAAGAAGTTGTGAACCTGGTATTCAAACTCTGCAAGAAGGTAGCTTCTTTCTTTCCAGGAACATGGTGGAAGCTCAATGGCGTGATTAATACACCGTAATGCTTTATACAAGATATTTCAAGTTAGGAGATGCAGTAAGAATTTGCTTGGAGAATACATCTTCAGCGTATGATCTTCACTGACCAGGCCAAAAAGGTTTTTGGGGTCACCTTCTAGGCCAAGGTAGACTCCTGTGGTTTGGCCTCAGACTCGTCTGTGGGCTCTGCGGGAGTTTCGCTGCTGTAGAGGTAGTAAGGCGGGGTCTGCCGTGACTCGATGATCAACACGCCCTCCGGAGACAGAGAGGCAAAGACTGTGAGAGGGTCCACTTCCACTGGGATCCTATGGGACAGGAGAACATGTTGCAGGTTATGATGAAAGATACGTTCAAATAAACCAAGGTATGAAAAATGAATCGTGAAGCGAATATTTTTGTCACAGTGAGACGAAATTCAACGTTCACCCATTCACACCATGCAGCAGGGGGCAGCTATTTCAAGCGCCCAGGGAACATTGATGGGGACGGTACCTTGCTCAAGGGTACCTCAGGGCAACTTAGTGGTTTGGGTGTGAACCCACAACCTTCCTATCCTGGCACCAGCACCATAACCACTAGGCCTCCGTTAGAAAGGGTTGAAATGAATTAATTTATGAATTTATAAAAGCAAACGTGATTCATTCACATCAAACCTGTAACTTTAAAAACACGTGCAGGTTTCATCATATTTGATCATTTATTCACAAATAACTTTATTGTTCAAACTGCAAAGTCGCAAACCTATAGTATAGTACTCACTCACTCCTTTTCATAGCTTTCCTGCTTGTCCTAATACCTATAGTATAAAATAATTAGTATAATTATAGTATCATTTTTTAAATTGCACTGGTTGTTCTTTTTGGTCTGTTTCAAAAAATATTCCAATGGAAATTGTGTATTTGGAAAAAAATATCAAAATCGAATGATCAAAATACAATTTTTTGTGTCAAAAATACTTTTTAATACTGCGATCTTATATTTTTACGTTATATTGGGGCAGCGGTGGCCTAGCGGTTAGGGCGTTAGCCACATGATCGGAGGATCGGGGGTTCAAACCCCTTCCCAATAGGTTGCCCTGAGGTACCCTTGAGCAAGGTACCGTCCCCATCACTGCTCCCCGGGCGCTTTCAATAGCTGCCCACTGCTGCACGGGTTTGAGTGTGCATGGGTAAAATGCAGAGGTCCAATTTCGTTGTGGTTCATGTGTGCTGTGCTGTGACCTCGCAATGACAAGGGTAGTCACTTTCACTATATTGTCCATGCCATAGTTCACGTCATCACAACCCCGATGGACTCATACTGGTTGGGCGATCTTGATTTTTTTTCAAATCAAAGCCTGCAATAATTTGAATAAAACAGAAATATGGTTCTCCTGAAGTAAAATTAACATTAAACCTAGCTCCCAGAAGTGACAAGGCCTTCCCTGAAAGCACAGAAAGACCTGGACTGGATGAAGCGTTGTTAAAAATCACTCAAGGCTTCGAATCTGCTTATAAAAAAAGGGACCGATTCTAAAGCAACAGACGTATTTCTCTTTTGCTTTTACCTTTAAATGAGCTTTATTATGATTAGCTCGCAGAGGAAAGATACAATTAATAATTTATTTGCTGACTTTCATTTAGATGCCGTACATGCCATCTCCTGGAGACAGAAAGAGAGAGAGAGAGAGAGAGAGAGAGAGAGAGAGAGAGAGAGAGAGAGAGAGAGAGAGAGCTGCAGGTGCTGAGTTCTGTAATAGAGTCTGTTCCCAATTACTACAAATCGCCACCTGATGCAGAGTTTATCACCTGAAATTTCCATCTGCAAACTCTCCTAATCAATGTGCCAGACAGGGCCCAGCCATTTTAATAAGAAAGAAAAGGAGAAAGTGAGAGAAGGGGAAAAGGCAGAATCTGATGCCCATGAGCCTCAATTACCATAAATTCATAGCAGCTCTGCAGGGAGAGGGAGGAACACGCTTTAGACACGAGTGAAAGCTGATGTCATGCACAGCTTATCCCCCAGCTGGTCTCCTATTGCAACATTCTAGATTCGGGAGGGGGAGAGCATTCTGGAATGGGCCTTAAAGAGCATTCGTGGTAACAAGAGATATGGAACATTCTAGAACAGGAAAGCTAGAATGGGAAGGTGAGGGACAGAACGTTCCAGAAACTGAAAGTGTGGTTTAGAACATTCTGTGAAGGACAGGGGAGGTGGAGAATGTTCTTCAACAATGAACGTTCTGCAGTCTACAGTTCTGCAACGTATCAGTTTTTGGGAGTCGTTATCTCGTAACCGAGTTCTGTGTCTATCTGAGCCGCTTCCTCCCCGTTCATTTCTTCGTTCAAATCTATTCCATTCAATTGCTCCAACACCTGTTTATATGTGAACTGTTTATCTGAATTAGGGGTGCAATTCAATTCAACTCAATTCAGTCGAATTTAATTGAATTCACCTATCTGAGCCGCTTTATCCAGTTCATTTCTTAGTTCAAATCTATTCGGTTCAATTCATCCAAGAGCCATCGATATCTGAGCCATTTATCTGAATTAGGGGTGCAATTAAATTCAGTTCAGCTCAATTCAGTTTAGTTCAATTCACCTACCTGAGCTGCTTTATCTAATTCATTTCTTAGTTCAAATCTATTAGACTCAATTCATCCTTATCTGAGGCTTTTATCTGAATTAGGGGTGCAATTCAGTTCAATTCAGTTCAGTTCAATTCAGTTCAATTCAATTAACCTATCCAAGCCGCATTATACAATTCATCTCTTAGTTCAAATCTATTCGATTCAATTCATCGAAGACCCATCGATATCTGAGCCTTTTATCTGAATTAGGGGTAAAATTAAATTCATTTCATTTCAATTGAATTCAGTTCAGTTCAGTTCAGTTCAATTCAGTCCTGTTCAAGTGGTCATTTAGAGGTTTTTGCATTTTGTTTGGAGAATTGACTCTATTGTTTTTAGGTTTTAGTATCTTTTATATACAATTTAATTTCAATTCACTAAATCATTAATGATCA
>JABMDN010000572.1:12500-52500 GCA_017165825.1 Hepsetus odoe | reverse complement strand
AAATCACTAATATCACTAGCATCACTAATATTATTATCGTTATTGTCATTTATTTTAGATTTGAATTGTATTGTCTGGTTGAGGTAGAGCAGTTCTCTCTCACTTAAGCTGAAAGAGTAGCCCTGTCTTGTCACAGCCACACAAACATTGTCCAGATCACTTCTGGAATGAGGCTGGGTGATGTCAGAAGACCCCCATTCTCACAACCCTTCCTAGCAACTCCGCCAGTGACCCAGCTGGCATACCAACAAGTGCTTATAAAAAGCTCTGCTGCAGCCCTGCGCCATGTCTGTGTGACTGAGAACCATAAAACAAACCGGCAAAGAACAAGAGTTAAAGGGATAAAAAAAAAAATCATGATCCTCGCAAACCCAAATGTAGACGATCACCAAGCTAACAAGCAATGGAAGTTCAGCCCCACCAATTAGGGATGCCAAAATCATCACATGGTTGCTTTGTTGTCAAGGTAACTCTGAAACTGTAGCTCGTACTGTAATCTATGTACTCTAAACTCCTCATTGTGAACACAATGAAACGCTTTTCTGCATTTCAACCACACACACCATGCAGCAGGGGGCAACCATACAGCCTGGGGAGCAGTGTTGGGGACTGTACCTTACTCAAGGAGAACCTACTGAGAGTACAACCCTCTGATTATAGGGCCTAGTCCCTATTCTAACAACCACCTTCAAAGATTTAGGCAGTGGTGGCTAGAGACTATGGTTGTGGGCCTGATTCCCGAACCCCTAGGTGACCTTTGTCCAAGGTACCGTCCCCAACATTGCTCCCTGGGTACCGTATGTATGACTTCCCACTGCTACACTGTGCGTGTGGGTTTAATGCAGAAAAAGCATT
This sequence comes from Hepsetus odoe, assembly GCA_017165825.1. NCBI lineage: Eukaryota > Metazoa > Chordata > Actinopteri > Characiformes > Hepsetidae > Hepsetus > Hepsetus odoe. Next base: position 51,645 of record JABMDN010000572.1, on the reverse strand, counting down.
TCACTGTGGTGTTATTACAAGGACTCATTTTTACTTTCACTTTCAAACATTTAAATGTCATTGACTTTTTGGAGAATTTTTAAGTGCAAATTCTGTCCTTAGAGCAAACTATCACTTTAAATGCACTCCATTCAACAGGCCACACTCTGCGGCCTCTATTTAAAGACCGAGTGCTGGGACGCTCCATCTGAAGTCTAATTTTATCTCATGGTTCTTAAGGGATCTTAGCAGGTGTGAGTGGCAAACTCGTATTGTGCAAGTCATGTTAGCGTTTCATCACACCCAGTGCTGTAGCTGTGGATGGATCATAGTCCAAACTAAAGGTAGAAAGATTCCTCTTCACAGTCAGAGCTAATGAATGCCCTAAAGGCCTAAAGCGATCCTGGCCTATAAAGAGTGACTTGACCGAAGGCTAATATTAGTAGCGCTGGTCATGTTGTCCTGCATTGTAGCTGAGGGTTTGGTGTGCATGTTGAAAAGACTGTCTGAGATAGAACGATGGACAAACATCTAATAAATGAACAAATTTCAGCCTTAATTTGTCTAATAACATGAAATAGTGAAGCTAAAATCCTAATGACCCAGCAAAGGTACAGATCAGAACTTCTGAGAGCTTTCCAGGATCGGTCTTATTGCTCCTTATTATATCAGATCAAGGTAGAAATGAGAAATACTCACAATACCTAGGCATATTGTTAGCTGTGTATTTCTTCCTCCGTACTGAAGTGTTTGAGATGTTTGAGCATCACACCCTACAGTTTGATGGTCATCTTAAGTAAAGAGCTTCAGGTTTTGAACCAAAAAGAACTAATTTCTTCATATTTTGCTGCCAAAGAGACAGACATTCTCATATTTTCAGTGTGTCGTTTAGTTCTCCAGGCTTCCTGATGGACTTCCAAAGCTCTCAGTTTCCTCCCTTTCTGTTTTATAGCCTATGAAAAGTAGCAGGTGAGATCTCGTCTCCCTGTTGTGGCGAATCTAAAAGCATAGCCTTATTGAATCAAACTGCAGAGTAATCTCCAAACTGACTCAATGTGATTTTTGATTCATTTTTAATGGATTAATCAAGTAATCGTAACACCTCATCTCACTGTAACGCTTAGAAGCATTGATATGGAAGTGTGACTCACTTATTTTAACTTTTATCTATTTATTTTTGCATCATTAAGAGGTCCTTATCTTTTCATGGTGCTGAAGCGAATTGAGTTGACCCTGTTTGGGGCCAAGTGTTCAGTGCAGGACCAAAGGCCTCATATATGTAGTGGGGACATGTCCCTCCAACATTCAAACATGCATATCTATGAATATGTTGCCCGACTGCACCCCCCCCCCAACACACCCCATCCCAATATCCTGAATTGATCTCAGTGTCCCCCTTAAAATCAAAAAACTGTTCCCTGATGCCTCCAATATTCATAAGGTCCTCTTCACCCTCACCGCAAATATCTACCAATTTATGCCAACCCTCCAAAGAAGAAGTGTCCCCTCAATATCCACCATTTTAATTGGACAGCGGAAGCCTAGCGGTTAGGGAGTTGCCCTGCACTGGAAGATTGTGGGTTGGTTTCCCTCACCAGTAGCTTGCCCTGAGGTATCCTTGAGCAAGGTACCGTCCCCATCACTGCTCCCCAGGCGCGTGTGTGTGTGGGTGAAACGCAGAGGCTGAATTTCGTTGTGCGGTGCTGCGTCTCACAATGACAAGGGTAGTCACTTTCACTTTCATGTTTTGATCCAGCGCGTGCCATCTCACCTGACACCTCCACGAACCCGTCCCTGGTCTTCACGCTGAGCTCCTCGGGCTGGTAGCTGTGCACGTTCACGCACACTTTCCACGGCTCGTCCGGGTGGCTGGGCGGAGCGCAGCGCGCGGGCTCCGTGTATCTGCGCGTGAAGGTGGGGCGCAGGCTGCCGGGCCAGGGCGCGCTGCGGCGGCTGGACAGCCTGGGAATCCCCCATCCGGGCCAGTCCATGGACAGGTCGTCCGGAAAGGCCGGCATGGCGAAATCGTCGTCCATGAAATGTGGAGCAAACGGGTCCCTGGGAACCCTCTGCCTGTTTCCCAGCGTGTAGAAATCACCCTCTGCCATGGTGGGACGTCTAATAACTCAACTGAAGGTCTTTCCCAGCTTGGTTTTAAGGCCCAATGTGCGTTTTTACGCACGAACCCGTGTGCGCAAAAGCCCTCTTCCCCAGATCTGCTCCACTCGCGGTGCGCCTCAGCCTTCCGAGCTTTATACGCCTGGTGGGCTTCAGATCCAGAAAGTGCTGCCCAAAGACACTCCCCAAGGCAGGCCGAGTTTAGCCCCGGGCCCTCACTGGCTCCCCTGCCCGCCCCTCCCCTTCTGATGACTCACTCACTCTTTAATAGAACAGAAGAGCCCTCAGGACCTCTGGAATGCTCAGGGCAAGTGATGTCATCACACACACTCACCCCAATACTCTATAAGTGTAAACATGACTTAATGAATCCCGGGAATCCTGACCGCCCGGCCCAGGAGTCCTCAAGACGGACATTTACACCACAGCATTCCAATTTCATCTCATCGCGGCTCATAATAAGGAGTGAGGTGATCATCATACCAGGATGGAAGATGATGCACATAAAAAATGATCTGATGAGATAATCATTCAACTGTATTTTAATGTCTTGTTGAGGAGCAGTTCTCCAGGTGGAATACAGTCTGAACAGAGTCTGGGAGGCTGTGGATGCTGCACAAAAAGTTGATCTACAGATCAAAAACGAGTCCATGAACGGAAAGATTATGACTGTTATCGAGAAGAAGGGCTGCTGTATTGGTCACTGAATTGTTGGGTTCCTGAGCAAAACCATCAACCCCAACTTGCTCCAGGGGGACTGTCCCTGTAAAAATTCAGCCATAATATTAGAACCATCTACCCAATGTAGTGTAGGTCCCCTTGGACTCCACAAGAACTCTCAAGGTGTGCAAGGATCTTTGCATCGAGATGTTAGAAGCAGCTGTTAGATGTTAGAAGTTAGAAGCAGTCTTCATGGATCAGATTAGATTGTTCAGCATATTCCACAGATTTTAAAATCGATTGAGATGCATGGAGGCCATGTCAACACCTCGGATTCTTTGTCATGTTCCTCAAACGGTTCCTGAAAAGTGTGGTTATATAGTTGTTGTATCAAAGATGCTAACCACTGCAGATCTGGTACAGCCCACAAAACAATATTAGAGATGCTCTGAGACAGTGGTCTCACCGTTTGTCCCTTCAAAGTAGCTCAGATCCATATGCTTTCCCATTTCCCTGCTTCCAACACACCTTTCAAGACATCACTGTTCACTTACTCCCTAATATGTCCAATTTCTTGAAAGGCGCCATAGTAACAAGCCCATCAATATTATTGACTTCACCTCTCAGTGGGTTTCATGTTGCAGCTTTGAGTTTTACAGTTTGGCCTGTGGACTGTACTGTTATGGTCACAGTGATCAATGCAAGTGGAGATTTAAGTGCACTGAAAAAAAGAAAATACGTTTAAACCATTTTATCACTTCTTTGTTTATTTACGTATGCATCATTTTAATTACAGACTCGGACAACAGAGGAAGACTAATTACTCATTTGAGGAGCAGAGGGGACACAGTCATTTTCTAAGACACACACCATTTTGCATATGGTACAGTACAGTCGAGGGGAACAGGACTGGGAAATTCACTTCGGTATGAATGTGGTTTGTCTACTTTTTATTCTTGATAGATTCTCCGACACATTTCTGACCCTGGAGGCGTAAATTTGAAGATAGATGATGAAGCTGTTCTGATCTTTACGAGCAGAGGAATTCTGATTAACCTTCATACTGGGACTGAACTTTGCTCTGGTTTATTTTCCGTTCGGTTTTGACTAAAAGAGCTGACCTGACCGCTTTTTGGTTCAGAAAGAGAGCAGAGCTGGGAGATATTGATCAAATTCAAAATGATATTTTCCTTCCTTCCTTAAGCACTTTCTTCTGATTCTGATTCCTTCCTTCCTTCCATCCATCCATCCATTCATCCTGGCTAGGTTGGCAGGGAGTTCTGGAGCCTATCCTTTCATCTTCCTATCACAGAGCGAAAGGTCATCATATAATATAATATAATATAATATAATATAAAATAATATAATATAAATCTGCCCTGTGATAAACTGCTGATCTCTCTGGGATGTGTTCCCCCTTTCGCTCTATAAGTGCTCGAATAGGCTGGACCACACCCACAACCCTGTTTAGGAGAAGTATTCAAATTATGGATGAAGCGATATCCTTTTATATATTAGCAATAAATTCTCTAAAAGTCTCTACAAACATCACTGAAAAGCAACATCCATATACATCAATTTTATGGTTTTCTTTTATAGCCGATATCCCCCAGCCCTACAGGACAACGTTTGCTGGACTGCTTTGCTAAATCACCAAGAATAAGCGTATTTACTGTACAATATGACACACATAGTTCTCCATGGCTGTCAATAAAAGCCTGACGAGGTACATTCTCTAAGCTCCTAAGACTTTACACACTGGGCTGGTGTCAGACAGGAACAAATTCAATCTGTTTGGGAAATTCATGGTGAGATTCCGGCGTTTCTTTCGGATTTTTTTTCGTTTAGAATGAACGGACATCAAAAAATATATCATTGTGCCATAGTTATGTACAAGAGAGCCAGCCCAGTTAGCAAGTCCTTCCGGTCCCCCTCTCATGTTCGATAAATGACACACATGCCGACACAGTTCACATTATACCTTTGCATATTTACACGGGTTCATACGACACATGTTGCTGAACGTACAGCGAGAGAGAGCAGAGTAATCATGTCCATGTCCATATTTTTCACATTCCTTCAGCATATACTCTTAAATGTCTGTGCAGGAGATGGCAGAACAAGTAACAGATCCATTTTTTTTACTATTTACAATGCATAGAGCCAGAGAACACCTTTCAAAATAATACAAATGTAAAAAAAAAGAACAGCTTGGACTTCACTTAGGCAAACCATGAAAGGATGCTAATAGCCATCAGTATTAGCAACATTACGATGGGTCTCAGAACAAAAATGTTCTAATCTGTTCATTTCATCAGGCTTTCTTTACATATCACCAACGCATCAGGTGTCTCTTTACTCCTTAAAGACTACCGGCTTAGTTATTCTGATTAACCAGCGGTCCTCGCTAATTGGCTCAAATGTAGCGCATAAATGATCTCGTTAAGTGATGCTCATAAATAGCAGATTATGTCAGATAACACTATGCATGAACTCCAGCACAACTTCATTTGCTGAACCAGCAAGACGTGCGCATCTGTTGTGAGAAAAATAAATACATAAATAAGCAAGTCGATAAATAAATAAATAAATAAATAAGGAATGTGCGCGTGAAGCGCCGGGTCCTTCGACTGATAAATAATTCATAATAAATACAGTAGAAACAAATGAGGCTTTTACGTGACCTGAGATAAATTAGGAAAATACATACAAAAAAATAAGAACGAGAAGAAAAAAAATAATCTGTTAAAACGCAATAGTTAGATTAACTATCAGATAATTAAAATATCAAAAAGAATGGTAAAAGGCTGGGGTGCTGATTCTAGATGTTTGTCTGAAATAGGAATGACCTGAATAATTATTCTTTTGAGTGGGGTTTAGTTTAAACACGTTGCTTTTCGTGGCCATTTTAGCTGAAACAGCAGAAATGCCTGAGAGATGTTAATATTGTTATTCTTCCTTGAGTAACTCTGAGCCCTAAAACCTTTCTCTTTGTGCTGGCCGAGAAATAAAAACAACTACAGCAAAAGGAAACTGGTAACCAAATGAGAATTACGATTTGTTACACTCTTACCAGCTACGTGCCTTAAATACAAAAGCGGTATTGGAATTAGGGGCTACAATTACAGCTTCTATAGAAACATACAGTGCACAAGCAGATGGGCTTCAGCTGACTATAAAAACAATTTTCAGACCGCGGGTACAAAAATACTTCAAATTATGGTTAAGTATGATGAACATGAATACTGATGATTAATTTTGTTTTAGAATGCCACCAAGCAATCAAAGCTTTTCTGCTATTCAGGCAGTTCATGATCAGTTGACCATTTTTCCCAGCAATTACCCATTTCGCAATGAATCACTGAAGCTGGAGTTTGAGGGCTCCCTCTGCTGGTCATGCATTTTGAACACACCACATTCATGTATTTTCTCTTATAATAAGACATTACTTCAGTGGGGATTGAGGGATTTCACCGATGAAGAATGTGCCACATCCTGATCGCCCATCATCATCATCGCCATCAGAGCCATCGTTGTTGTTAAAGCTGCTGACATTTGGATTGTTTTCCAGTTGGACGGAAGATAAATACAGCTGGCATTTGAGCTGACAGGGCGAATGTTTGGCACATTTTTCAAAGTGAGCGTGAGTGCGATGCAGGTGTCAAAGAAACCCAGCGTGCAGTAAAACCTGTTATGGAGGCCATATTTCTTTTTCCTTGAGCATTTCTGACATATTTGTTCTTTGGAAAAAAAAACAAACAAACAAGAAAAGTGGAGCATGAAAGGACAAAACTAATCCATAAGTGATGTGTGAAACAGTGCTATGCTCAAGGTTACCAAGTGACACTGCTGAACTCTTCAAAAGTGAGGCAAAAGAACCAACACCCAATAGCTGCTTTTCATACAGCAGATTAAGAAATAGCAGTAATAGCCTGTTCTTCATGTCCTTATGTAAATATGAGGCATTTGATGTTGCAAGTCCTTCTGCCCCTTGATCAAAACCATTAAATCAGTTTGTTACATGACATGAAAAGTCTCAGTTTGCTCTGAAACCCTGTCTTCTCTCCATCTGAAGGCCAAAATCCAACCACGGTGGCCGCTTCCTATTTTATTTGAATTTTTTTGACTATAATCTGGTCCTTCTTGCGACCTCCCACAGTCTCAGAATTAACGGCGAGCTCGGCTGTAGCTCACTAGAGAGTCGTAGGTCCTGCTCCGACTGCGGCTGCGGCTCCGGCTGCTGTAGATAGAGTTCCAGGAGGAGCTTCGGCTGTAGCTGCGGTATGAAGAATGGCTGCGGCTCGGACTCCTGCTTCGGCTGCAGGTCAGGCTGCGCGTTCGGCTGCGATTCAGTGAGAACAGACTCCAGGAGGACAGGCTGCTACAGGATGAGGACGAGGGACTGGGGCGGTAATAGGGAATCGGCCTCTTCCTCGCACTGCACGTAAGTAAAATCACAATGTTTGGTATTAAAACCCTACAACGACAGTAACCTGCACAGATCATTACAAGCAGCCTTGCCACTACTAGGTCATAGAGAGTTTAGAAATTTGTGATTTTAAAACGTTTAGAGTGTGTGATCTGAGTTGTTTTCTAAGGTGTTTGCATTTTAATCATGAGGTCAAGTGTGAAAAAACAGACTCGATGCACAAAAAACATGGCCATAGGCCTAGAAATGGGCAAAGCCAGTGCCACCCCTGATTGAAATCATGGCATACAGTGGGGAAAATAAGTATTGAACACGTCAACTTTTTTCTCAGTAAATATATTTCTAATGGGCATACTGACATGAAATTTACACAAGCCGTCAGTAACAAACAAAGTAATCCATACATACAAAGATATCAAGACAAATAAGTCCATAAATTGAGTTAAGTATAATGTATTGAACACGCTTTCTTTAATACTTAGTAAAGAATCCTTCGTTGGAAATGAAAGCTTCAAGACGCCTCCTGTATGGAGAAAGTAGTCGCCTGAATTGCTCAGGTGTGATTTTGGCCAATTCTTCCACACAAACTCTTTACATCTTGACGGTTTCTCTTCTATAAACTCAGATCTTTCCTTAGATTTTAAATTGGATTCAAGTAGGGTGATTGACTGGGTCTTTCTAGCAGCTTTATTTTCTTTCACTGAAATCGATTGAGTTTCCTTGACTGTGTTTGGGATCATTGTCTTGCTGAAATGTCTACCCTCATTTAATTTTCAGCATCCTGGTAGATGGCAGCAGATTCTCATCAAGAATGTCCCCATACCTTTCTCCATTCAGTCTGACAGTCCCATATGCTGAAAAACAGTTCCAAACCATAATGTTCTCACCTCCAAACCTCACTGTTGGTATGGTGTTTTTGAGGTCATGCTCAGTGCCATTTCTCCTCCAAACATTCAGTTTTGGTCTCATCTGACCAGACTATATTCTCCCAGCATTTCTTGTCCAAATCTTGTGCAACAAACTTTAAACAAGCTTCAACATGATTGTGCAGTTAACGTATACACAGGCTGTGTTGGTTGAGTGCATTACTTATTGTTTTCTCTGAAACAACTGCACCTGCTCATTCCAGGTCTTTCTGAAGCTCCTCGAGTGCTCCTTGTCAACTGATTATTTTTTTAACTCTGTCAGAAATCTGGCGAGGAGGACCTGTTCATGGCTGACTTATGGCAAAATGATGTTCTTTCAACTTTCAGATTGTGGCCCCGACGGTGCTCACTGGAACATTCAGGAGCTCAGAAATATGTCTGTCAACAATAAGGTTGCAAATGTTTTGAGAGAGCTTTTTGCTTTTACCCATTGTGAGATGATGCTTCTTGTGCGACACCTTGGTGATGAGAAACCTTTTAATAAGCCATGAGGTTGGACCAAACCAGCTGATATTAATTTGTAATGATAGGGGTCAGGATTTCTTTCTAAACATTGACAGATTTCATCTGATTTCTTGGCTTTGCTGGCCTTTTTGCACCTCCTTTTCATCATGTGTTCAATACTTATTCCCTGTGTCATTCCACTGTACTACAAGTAACTTAAATGATAGATTTATTTTTCTTGATTTCTTTGTATGTGTGGCTTGCTTGAGTTGTTTCCAACATCTGGTATAAATTTCATGTCAGTAGCCCCATTAGAAATATATTTTCTGAGAAAAGCATTAACGTGTTCAATACTTATTTTCCACTATTTTCAGTTCATTGTGAGATGCCCTTTGTTTTTGAAAGGTGCAATAACATCTATAGAGGGCAATGCTGGGTAATGTTTTATTTGACCTCATTTCTGCTAAGCTTTAGCATGCATAGCAGGTATTGCGCTGATACCAATTGTCCTTTTTTTTGCAAAAGATAAGAATTTAAAAAAGCATAGTTTAACTAACCATCTCCTTCAACGACATCTAAATAGCCGAGTTTGTTGCAGCTTCAACCAGATTTGCTCAGAATCATGAATCATTAAAAACGAAAAGACCATGTCTAACTGAATCTTTCCCTGATTCCCAAAAGGAGTAATTGTAGAAGAGACAGGCTTCATGAAAGTATTCCTACACCTGATCTGCACGTGTGCATTCAATGCTGTAGTTTCAATTAAAATGTGAAGCTGATGCTGAAATGCAGTTCTAGAAAGACCTTGTGATTCTGCGGGCCTCCAGATGACTGGGCGAATCTCTTCTCCTTTTCCTCATGGGCGAACAGACTCTTCTCCTGCTACGCTTCCTGCCTCGCTTTGATTGCTTCTCACTGGAGCTGGAGCCTCTTTTTCTCTCTCGGGTCCTTTCAGAAGCACATGAATAGCACACATGTCTCCTGTAAGGCTGGGTTTAATAACTGATTGTGTAAAAGAAGTGGAGCTTTGTGGCTCAGTACCTGTCGGGTTTGTATCTTGAGTATTTGGCACTCCGTCGACTGCTGACGCTACACACACTCCCCCTCCTGGAGTCCAGTGAGGAACTGGACGAACGGGAGTATGACCTTCAGGATAGTGCAGAAGCATTACTCTCACATAAATATCTCTTTGAATGTAGAGCAACAGCGGCACTGTCACTGCGACACAAAGCTTAAAAAATCTCCTATTTGCAAGGAATAAACTTGATTATTAGTGCACAATGCGTTTTTAAACATGAAGTGAAAGTGACTAATTGCCATTGTGAAACAGCGAAACAGGCAAATGTAACCTCTGCTTTCAACCCACACACACTGTGCTGCAGGGGGCAGCTATTTAAAGTGCCCGGGGAGCAGTGATAGGGGTGGTACCTTGCTCAAGGATATGTCAAGGCAACCTACTGGTCTGGGATTCGAACCCATGACCTTCAGATCCTTGGGTCTGGTCCTTAACCACCAGGACACCGCTGCATGAAATAGCTTCCTCAAAAATGTTGCATATACTACATTATCCCTGGATGGATGAATGGATGAATGGATGGAAATATGGATGGATGAATAGGTTGTTGAACAAATATTACATAACTGGATAAATATTTTCCTCCTTTTGTATACATTGTATTTTACTGTCATTTGAAAACCCCACCACAATAATATCAACAAATCCTGAGAAAATCTGAGATTTTATTCTGCACGGAAGTGTTTCCCAAAGTATTGCAGTCAAATTGAGAGACATTTTTCCTTCCTCACATACTAATACTTATTTGGCAAATTAATTTCTTTAAATTTTTAATCATTTTATCTTTTATCTTATACTGCACGTTTTGAGTGAGTCACTCATACTGTATCATCTGCCTACCTGCGACTGGAGGACAAGGACCTGCTCCTGGAATAGCGTCCCCAGTGTCGAGAACTTCGGGAAGATCTGCTCCGGCTGCGGGACCTCATTTCAGATCGGCATTTATTGTGAGATGGAATCAAACTCCTTGCAGCTCGTCTTCCTATGGGCTGCGTCCTCCCACTTGTCTCTTCACTGCAATTAAAGCAATGAATTGACAACATTTGACATGATATAATAATTTACACCTCCAGTGAAATTAGTCCTTTTACCCTGAACTATGTTTATCAAACCTTAACACTTTATGCTATACGTTATTTCAAATACTGAACTGTTACCAAAAAGCCAGGTGATTATAAAGATTATAAAAAAATATAAATAAATGAATAGATATCTAGGTATAATAATAATAATAATAATAATAATAATAATAATAATAATAATAATAATAGAGTGCTCATCCGTGTATGTAGGTGTGAACAGGGAGTCTGCCCTCTACTCAAATGAGTCTTCGATTTTCTCGTATTGCTACGGATTTGATTGCATTCTATAAAAAGAGCATTAGTGAAGTCAAGTACTGATGTCAGATAATTAGTTCTGGATCATTAGCAGGACTACAGATGATCCCAAATGTATTAGATGATGGGATGGCTATTGTTTCCACAAGCAATTAATGCTGCTCCTCCTCTGATTGTGGACAGCTGAAGACTTAAGGCTCAGTAATGAGGATGTTTGCTGTTGACATCTCTGAAGGGGGAGGTAGAGAGAGAGAGAGAGAGAGCGAAAGAGAGAGAGCAGGACATCCCAAAAACTCACAAGGTGTTTCTCCTCTCACCTTCTGACCTTGTTGAAAACGGAGCTGGACAGGTTAGTCTCGTTGTGCATGGCTTTACCCAGAGATTCATAGCTGGTCAGAGAATTTCCAGAATCGGAGGCATTGTCCCTGTCCAAAAACCTGAGCTTCTCCTGAGACACAGCCTTTCCGTCTCCCGTAACCTTCGCCCTCAGGATGCCAGTTTTGGCGGACAGTGGAGAGGAGGTGTCATTTCCTGAATCGTATTCTGCATGTCCTTTGCCCTGATTGGACAGCGAGTCCTGCACGATGGCCGCTTTTCTTAAAGCTTCAAGCCCAGAATGCGAGTCCTGCAAGCAGACAAAACAATGCTGTTGTTTTTCTACATGGGAAAACACCAAAAAACACAAAACAATAAACAAAAACACAACACTTCTAACCTTCTAACTGCAGTGAGGATGCAGTGAGAGTACTATATAAAAAGTCACATTATTTCCCTATGAAACACAGAGAAAATTAAGAGGAAGTTTCAGGACAAATAACTGTAAGAGATTAAAAATGTCATGCAAATTTGTCACATGCGAGTATTTTTGAATGAAAAGAAGAAAGCAGAACTCATAAAAGAAGGGAAGTAAATGAAAAACACTAAAAAGAGGGTAAAACATGTCCTCAATGAAAATAACTGTAGAATAGAAAGCAAAGAGAGGAGGAGAAAATGATAAAAAAAAATTTTTAAAAAACTAGTCGATGAAAACGAGAAAAACAGAAAGAAAAAGCCCAGGTTGAAAGATTGGTCTATTGAACAGATATATGTATATCAAACAAATGAAAAGGATTGCAGACAAAGAAATACTTCCATCACTCTAACTAAGTAAAAGTCTTCAGGAAAAAAAGAACATTTCTTTTGTGCTTAGGTCCCCTGTAGGAAGAGGTTTAAAAGTCCACCAGCGACCTCTATTAAGTCCCTAAGTCTGCGGATAGCATCGACTTACCAATCAAGATTTCCTCCTTAAGTAGGTAAGGTGTAAGAAAAAGGGAAGAGCGGGTAACGTAAGTGAATCATTAGAGTGGTAAAATGCAAGAAAAAGACAATAACGCTCTCTTCTTCAAACCCAAAACCACTCTGCCACACTTTCTAATGTCATGTGTCTATTTATTATGCTTGTTTTGCCTTGAGCATGTTTTTATGAGCTGATTGTATAATGAACCTGGTCTTAAACCAGTTTCCCAAATTAACAGCAGTCCTGCTTAAAGTACTTAAAGTTTTTGGACATTTTACTTTTTTGTAGGCCTGGCCCGAATAACACTTTTAAGGCTCCAAATACTGGTCCTCGATACAAATGTGGCAAATTTCGTTTAACCACAGTTTTGGTGTTGATGTTCGTTTTATAAAGTTAATTTTTTCAGTCAAAATGCTCCTGCTTTTGGAGGTTTTGCAGACGTTCACAAAAAAAAAAAAAAAAACCCATAAAAATCCATTCAGAAACACATTTTTATTGACAGTTTAGCTGGTAAACTAACTGTTATTCCAGATTTTTTTTCTTGTTTGCATAGGAAACAGATCTTCCTGAAGGACAGTGTTGTTGTCTCTCATTTTCAGTCCAGTCTCTGTACCTGAGCAATTTAATTGTTTTGTGTTTGTTAATCCACACAGTGATCTACGTCTGAACCTTCAAGCAGAACAAAGTCTAACTTAAGACATGAAGCAGTGAAGAAACAGGAGCAGATGATGATTATTCAGGCCAGTCCTACTTTTTACACTCTGCAGCTGACCTATGTTGCACCAATTGGGTTATCCCATTAAATTTGGAAGCGAACAGCTTTTCACTAGACTTTATTAATGATCAGAGCATCTCTTGGACAGTCCATGCATTGTCTAAACTAATAAAGGATGAGAAATAAGGAGAAATTGAATATCAGCAATTGGTTAAGGGGCTGGAATAGTGGCCCTATGCTATAGGATGAACAGTCTTTGCAGAACCTAACATGAAAAATAAATAGGGAAAGCATGGGAAACCATCACATTGAACTTCGCATTTGAAACAACTCAAGATGAATACCCACCTCTTGCTCAGAGCAAGACCTTGTGTGAAAATGGCAATGGAAGAACACCAGTTTTGGGCCATAAAACCTTTTCAAATCAGTTCTGTGATTTGAGACACCGTATGGAGACACTTTGAGGTCACTATCAGTAAAATCTACCCACAAGTGGGCTGCTTTGGATTGCCATTGTAGAGGGAAGTGAATATCTAGAGTCATTTTACCTTTATCGCTATGCTTAAAGACATTTCCCAAGGTAGGAAAGAGTTCTACTGACCTTTCAGAGAACAGAATACAGTATTTGAGGTGTAAATTATTCCAGAGATTACTGCAGACACCAATGCGTTGGCGAATGGAACCATGGGTCAAAATGAAGCAAATATAGCAGTTTTGTTCTTATTCCCAAGCACCAGTGGTTGTGAGTTTGATTATGATTTTAATATTAAGCTTAGTTAAAGGTCAAGTAGCGCTTGATCTGCAGAAAAATCTTCTCAATAGCTCTTCTCACATTTAAGGACATAACCTTCTCAAAACTAAACAATCATTGCATTTTGTATTATTTCTTTGAGGAATTTTTCAGACGTTTCTTCAGACATTTGGTTCCATTCGTCACCATTATGAAAAATTTGGACTTAGATTTTTATCACCTTTAAACATTAAAAAATTATAAATCTAACAACATTCATATGCCTTTTACATGATGGGCCATTGCGAATATGGCATTACTTTATGGGAAACATAACTAGCAATGGCCATAAAATAGAATTTATAGATATTTATTGATTCTATATGATGATTTATTGATTGATTGTTTTTATGCATCCTGGATTCACTGGATTGGAATTACTTGACATGTATTGTTCTTCTAGCATTTGCGAGGTGAAGAAGTATGGCTTCAGGAGCTCACATCAGGGCTGCAGGTGCAGATGTTCATTGCAAAACCTAAACTGTAATATACCGAGAATACTAAGGAACCAGTAACGACGCCCTCAGCATCTACAAACATTTGATTAAAAACACCTTAATTTTCTTGAAACATGTAACGCAAAAGCAGTGTTGTTAAATAAACTGGAATTAGAGTAATGGATGTTTTTCCCCCTAAGATAAGTGCTGAGAGTGATGAAGGGTTGGGCCATGTGTAATTATTTGAGTTGGAAAAACACTTAAAAACCACTCTCAAAAGTTAATTAATGCAAATCTAAGTGGAGTGTCAATCGTATGCACATCATGCAGATCGAATCCAAAACACTACCTACGCCAAAATTTCAGAAAACTACTAAATACTTAAGGGTGTTCATGAGTGGGGGGGAATGTTGCCCTTTCAAACTGACCAAGTACCAGCTTCGCCAATTTAAACCCAGATTAAATGTAGTCAATTTTCCAAGACATGTTTAGCATCTGAGTTTTGCATCTTTTACGATTACTCTGGAGCTGTGAGGCTTATGTAGGTGGAAGCTTGCATCACAAAATATCCATTATCTAATCCTAGGGTTGCTGGAGCCTATCCCAGCACTCTAGTTGTTTTTTTTAGCTCTGCTATCTCTTATTTCCAGTGCGAAACTATAGAAGCCTTGGCTATTCGAGTGAATTTGGTGTCTTGGGTAAACTGGACCTTGAGTCTGTAATAAAAGGCAACTTCTCCCCAGCCTCTCCTCTGTTCTAAGACTGTGGTAAACATCTCTCAGGAAGTTGATCACGCGTATTAGTGCACTCTGAAGTGTTCGGGCCACGCTGATGAGTGTAGAATGGCCTCTCTCTCTGTTTCCCGTTAAATGGCAAAAAAGAAATCAATGGTTTTACAAGGCCTTTAACAGAGCAGCAGCCTAGCGTTATTAGCGCGGCGGGCAGCAATCGGAGACACTTACTGAGCATTCAGGCAGCATAGTGCAGCACTTAGAGGAGATTTTATTGGCTAGCTTGACTGCTGACCCCAATTCAAGACTTCTTTGCTCCACTGATGGATGGGTGCTCTCTTTAAAGCCAGCTTTGCCATGATCTTCAGATCTGCAGGGATGAAACAAACACATTTTAGATCAACAAACTCAGAACAGAGTACACACTGCATTGTCTCTCGTCCAAGACCAGCATGATTAGTAACGAGGACGAGGGGCAGCCGTGGCTCAATGGTTTGAGAAGAGGGCTTGTTAATGTAGGGTTCAATCCCCTGGACCTGCAAGAAAAATGTGGGCAGTAGAAGGTGGGTGAACTTTATTCTTCCCGTTCTGCATTCACGGTTGAAGAGGGCCCTCCAACTGCCCTCTGGGTGCAGGTGTTGCAGCCCACTGCTCCTACTAGGAGTGTTCACGACCAATGTGTGAGATTCTCTGCTTACTGCTCAAAGTGTATGCGATTTAGTCAGTCAGTCATTTTCTGGGCCACTTGTCCTAACTAGGGTCGTGGGGGGGTGCTGGAGTCCATCCCAGCTCACACAGGGCGAAGGACGGGGATACACCTTGGACAGGTCGCCAGCCTGGGATTGAATTTACTATGGGAGTGAAATTTTTGGAGGATTATGGGATCGTTGTCAAGCAAGTACAAAGGCCATATGTATGAATGAGTCTCATATTTTGGACCAGTGACATGTTGAGGGCAGCACTTTGCATAACAAGTAACTTTACGCTAAGGTGTTACTTGATTATTAGATGGTTTTAATACTAATCACCCACAGATTTATTTGTTTTTAGCCATTGTGTGTGAAAATGCTGCCTGGAACATCAAAGGAGCAGCAGAATTATCAATGTCCCATATTCTTACATGAACACGAACTGCTAAGCCAGTCTCCCAATGCTGTGGAGACCACCTCCCAGAGTCTGGAGAAATCCAAGAGCTCAAGAAGGTTGAGAATCACTGAAACTGGGGATACGAGCATAAGTCCGAGTAGAAATGGTGAGCTGGGATCCACCATCTGAGCTTCTAACCAGAATTACAGGAGGTGCTGGAACTCAGAGTTGCTCATCAGGTGATCCTTGAGATGTCACTAGATCATACTAGATCACCCAACATACAAATGGTCACCGGTTCAATCACAGGGCATTCACTCAGACAAACACTCACATCTAGGGGGAAATTTAGCTTTTCTAATCTGGAACCCAGGTCACCCAGACTGGGAATCAAACCCAGAACCTTCTCGCTGTGAGGTGACTTCACTAAACACGGCGCTATCTGAACTTCTACAAATGTGAAGCTACTTTATAGTATTTGCTCCTTTTCAAATGTTTCAACTTAATCCGTGTTGAGTGAAAATTAGTGCAAACTATTACATCAGCCGGTGCCACGCTGAGAGCAGCACTAATCACAAGCTCTTTCTCAGTCTACGGTTGCACAGGGACTGAAAACTAATGAAGCTGAAGAGGGCTCTGTCTGCCCATATCTCCTGACCTGAGGTCAGTGGGCCAAAAGCTGGACCTTTCTGCATGCTGGCGCATGGGAAAATGTCACCAGCTCAGAGCTAAATCTGGAAAGTGATCCCGCTGTGTGTGTGTGTAGTTGAGGCCGTGGCCTGTGGGAGGGAGGGAAGTGTGTATAGAGCTGGGGTCTCTCAGGAGAGCAGAACGAGCAGCCTTTCCCTTTTGTTGTTTCTTAAAGAAAAGAAACAGCTCCAGACGTTGAGATCAAAAAGCTAAACAAGTCTGGTGAGCGGAGTGGAGATATCCGACTGAATGCCCGGCCTTTTATGCTCAGCGTTTGCATTTATTTATCCATTTTCTCTGCCTCTGCTCCAAGGCAGCCGCATTCTTTGTAAAAGTTTAAGTTTCTAAAAATAAGAGCCATTAACACCCTGAGCAGACTCAACAAACTTTAGACACCAGAGCTGAAATATCAGTCTGAACGGTCCCACAACAGCAGATTTGTAAAACTTTTCGGATGAGTCAGGTAACTGTTGAGTGACACAACGGTGAGTTTCAGGACAATTGAACTAATCTACACTTCTAATCTAATCTAATCTAATCTAATCTAATCTAATCTAATCTAATCTGCAAGACCCTAAAGTTTCTAGTTTTAACTGGTTAAGTATGAGCTACAAACTTCAAAGTACTCTAATAATTTAGGGGGGGAAAATCTAACTAAATGACAGTGAAATACCTCACCTGTTTCAGCTAATAAATAGAAAAAGATTATTTTAGCTGGATTATTATATAGTCTGACATGGCAGAAACATGTTTTCTGCAGGGATGTAAATGTTCAACACCCAATAAATCCATAGTAAGAATCACTTACTTTCTTTTACAGACTAGAGTGTAATTTAGCTTTAATCATTGTTTTTCCCAAAGAAACGACAAAACCATAAAGAAAACAGTAATATGTAAATGTAAATATGTAAATAAAAGTGGAAAAAAAGTGAAAGGGACTATTTTTGTCATTGCTTTTCACCCATACACATCGTGCAGCAGGGGGCAGCTATTTAAAGTGCCCGGGGAGCAGTGATAGGGACGGTGCCTTGCTCAAGGTTACCTCAGGGTACCACAAAATATTGCTGAAGTTGGTGCCTTCTTTATAAAATTCAGTCTTTGTGGACACCATGGACACAAAAAGACACAAAAACAACCTTTTTCAACACAGAAATGGCTCAATAATGACAGCCTAGCAGGCACATCTGAGTACACGTGTGCAAATGGAAGTGCTGGGGGTTTTGGAAAAGAAGATCCACTTCTCTCTTTGCTCAGGCCATAGAAACTGCATACAGCCTCACACTTGTCTGTTTCCATTATATCTTCTTCTCAGCATCCCTTTGGAAATGGCAAATGATGGAGAGATCGTGGGGGGGACTTAAAAGCAATCCTCTCCTTCTTAAGATCATTTTCATTTAAAAGCCGAAACCTGTTCTGCTGGTTTTGAAACGATGGAAAATTGTCGGAAAGGGCCGTTAAAACAAATTAGCACGTGGCGACACAGGGTTACAGCAATGTGGGTCACTGCGCCGCTTAAAGCCAGTTTCCAAAACTTTGTTCAGCACTTCATACCGAGACGTCAAGACAACCAAAATGACCTCACTATATAAAATGTGGGGTATCTGCTTGCGTCTGCCAAGTGGATGATCGGTTTAATTGCACAGTTACAGTGTAAAGTGCCTCTTCGAGTAATGAACGGCTGTAGGAGAAACCACACAGCAGCTTATTTGTTCATGTACGCAATGCGGAGTGGTCAAGAACGTTTGCTTTAGCGATCTAGAACGGGATGTGTGGGACTCCATGCACAATACCCTTTTTTTTCCCCCTGAAAATCAGCATTTCATTTTTAATGCATGATGAAGAAAAAGAAAAAAACAAGTGACTGGGATGCAATATCAATCTGGGAAGAGAAACTAAATGCTGTTTACCTCAAGGAAAACCATTTTGCAGGGTCATTTTTGAGTCTTTTTATATCCAAATCCTTTTATTACATTTAAACAAGCTGCACCTTTAAGATTGAAATATGTAAATGACTTCTGTCCTGATTGGCTGTTGTCCACCAAGAGGTCCAAGCAAGTTAGCCATGAAAAGGTGATGCTTTTATGTATGTAAATGCTATCATGTTTGTGACATCACAAAGAAAATTTGAATACAAAACATCTCTGCAGCTTAATTTTCACAGAAAGGCCAACTGGACTTGGAAGTAAGGTTGCACACTTTCAAAGTAATTGTGACTACTCTAAATTTCTTTTATTTAAAAAAGCAAAAAGTTAAAGAAAGTCCTTTTAGAACCCTTTCAGTGTCACTTATAAAGCGATTTAAAGTCATTAGTGCAAAAATAATAAAGTCCAATGACTCTGCAGAAGATTCCCGAGACTATTAACAAAGAGAAGAAGAAGAACGATGATCTAAAGATTGAATCGTGACCGTATTGTGAGCCTAGTTTCACTTCAGTGTAGCTGATTGTAGATAAATGCATCTGACGGATTAGTTCTAGTGGCACTACACTTTTGGGGTGAACATACAGTATCTCCCAAAATTGAGTACACCCCTCACATTGTTGTAAATATTTTACTACATCTTTTCATGGGACAACACTGAAGATATGACACTTTGATACAATGTTAAGGAGTCCATGTGTAGAGCTTGTATAACAGTGTAAATTTGCTGTCGCCTCAAAGATAACTCAATACACAGCCATTAACGTCTAAACCACTGGCAACAAAAGTGAGTACACCCCTAAGTGAAAAATGTCCTCATTGTGCCCAATTAGCCATTTTGCCTCCCCCGTGTCATGTGACTTGTTAGTGTTACAAGGTCTCAGGTGTGAATGGGGAGCAGGTGTGTTAAATTTGGTGTTCTCGCTCCCACACTCTCTCTCTGGTCACTGGAAGTTCAACATGGCATCTCATGGTAAAGAACTCTCTGAGGATCTGAAAAAAAGATTTGTTGCTCTACATAAAGATGTCCTCGGCTATATGAAGACTGACCAACACCCTGAAACTGAGCTGCAGCGCGGTGGCCAAGACCACACAGCGGTTTAACAGGACAGGTTCCACTCAGAACAGGCCTCGCTATGGTCGACCAAAGAAGCTGAGCGCACGTGCTCAGCGTCATATCCAGAGGTTGTCTTTTGAAAATAGACGTATAAGTGCTGCCAGCATTGCTGCAGAGGTTGAAGGGGTGGGGGGTCAGCCTGTCAGTGCTCAGACCATACACCACACACTGCATCAATCTGGTCTGCATGGCTGTCGTCCCAGAAGGAAGCCTCTTCTAAAGATGATGCACATGAAAGCCCACCAACAGTTTGCTGAAGACAAGCAGACTAAGGACATGGATTACTGGAACCATGTCCTGCGGTCTGATGAGACCAAGATGAACTTATTTCAAGCGTGTGGTGGCAACCAGGTGAGGAGTGTCAGGTGAGGAGGACAAGTGTGTCTTGCCTGCAGTCAAGCATGGTGGTGGGAGTGTCATGGTTTGGGGCTGCATGAGTGCTGCCAGCACTGGGGAGCTACAGCTCATTGAGGGAACCATGAATGCCAACATGTACTGTGACATTATAAAGCAGAGCATGATCCCTCCCTTCAGAAACAGGGCCGCAGGGCAGGATTCCAACATGATAACGACCCCAAACACACCTCCAAGATGACCACTGCCTCGCTAAAGAAAATGAGGGTGAAGGTGCTGGACTGGCCAAACATGTCTTCAGACCTAAACCCTATTGAGCATCTGTGGGGCTTCCTCAAACGGAAGGTGGAGGAGCGCGAGGTCTCTAACATCCACCAGCTCTGTGATGTTGTCATGGAGACGTGGAAGAAGATTCCAGTGCCGACCTGTGAAGCTCTAGTGAACTCCATGCCTAAGAGAGTTCAGGCAGTGCTGGAAAATAATGGTGGCCACACAAAATATTGACACTTTGGGCACAATGTGGACGTTTTTCACTTAGGGGTGTACTCACTGTTGTTCCAAATGGTTTAGACATAAATGGCTGTGTGTTGAGTTATTTTAAGGGAACAGCAAATGTACACTGTTCTAGAAGCTCTACACCGGCTACTTTACATTGTATCAAAGTGTCGTATCTTCAGTGTTGACCCATGAAAAGATAATAAAATATTTACAACAATGTGAGGGGTGCACTCACTAATGTGAGATACTGTACAATGAAAGACTTTTTAAGGCCTGACATGAATTATAACATTCATCCCAGAACAGTAGGTTGCCCTGAGGTACCCTTCAGCAAGGTACCATCCCCATCACTGCTCCCTGGGTGCTTTCAATACCTGCCACCTGCTACACGGTATGTGTGGGTGAAGAGCAGAGGTTGAATTTTGTTGTCAAACTGTGCGCTGTGCTGTGGTTCACAATGACAAGAATAGTCACTGAATCTTTTTTTTTTTTCACTTTTTATTTAAAGACAACGCAGATACGCTTCCAATAAATCCTGGCGCGTCCGCAAAATAATCTACCAAGATGCAACTCTTTAAAATCCACTTAGGGTTAAAATAAACCACCCAACGCCGTTTTCTGTGGTGGCGAAATCTCATATTTCATTCCTAGCCGGTTCCCATTGATCCGCCAACCAAATGTTTGGCATCAGCTGTGAGGCTCTGATAAAAGCATTTCCTCTGCACCACAGATCACAGAGTCACCTCTGCCTCTATCAGTCATCGCCATGGCAGCGCCCGACGCTCCACACTGATAAGATAAAATGTCTACCCAAGGAACACCAGCCACAGCTGGGCAAGAAAACACCGACATCCGAAAGCTGCCTCTCGAATTTATAGTGCTCAGGACTCGGTGTTTGTGTACGACTCAGCAACTTCTTTTAACCCTTTAAACAAATCCACTCACCCTGCAGTGCTGATTTAATAACAACACTGAAAGATAAATGAGAAACTTCCTGTCCTCTTCCTCTTTCACACCGACCCCCTGCACGTCCTCTCTCAGCACGTCCATAAGCGTCCTCTTTGGTCTTCCTCTTCTCCTCTTTCCTGGAAGCTCCTTCCTCAACATCCTTCTCCCAACATCGTCTCTCCTCTGGACATGTCCAGACCAGCGCAACCTTGCTTCTCTAACTTTGTCTCCAAAGCGTCCAACCTGATCTGTCCCTCTAATGTACTCAATTCTAATCCTGTCCATCCTCGTCACACCCAACGAACATCTCAGCATCTATAACTCTTTGACACCTCCAGCTCCGCCTCCTGTCTTTTCGTCAGTGCCACAGCCTCCAATCCGTATTACATAGCTGGTCTCACTACCGTACTTCCACACTTCTTCCCAAATTCTCCTCTTTGCCCTAGTTTCATGCACACTCCTCCTCAGAGATCGCAAGAATACACACATTCTTTGCTGAAGTTAAAGTACAGGTTCTCATGTAAAAACAGAAGTACTGATTGTGGCTGAAACAAAACCTTGTATGTTTGCATTTTGCATTTTTTACTTCGACAGTACCAGTTGAACTTTATATTGTGTGATTGTTTAATAGAAATGCACAGAAAACCTTTATTTTCGATTTAAGCATATTTATTCCATCGCATGTGATCTTATTTGGCACTCTTGAATATACAAATGTTCTACATTTAGACTCAACTTTTTTGAACAGGTTGGAACAAAGTTTTTGCCTCTTTGCGTAAGTACTCTTTGTAGAAATCAGAAATGAATTCATGAACTGAGTTTGTTGCTGTGTGCAGGTTTTTGATGCAAAAACAAAAAGGCCTCCTTTTGCATTTTCTCCAAAAGTTGGACTCAGATCTAAATCCTATTTGCAACTTTGCCATGTTATGAGGTATATTGATGTGTGAACAGTGTTGAAGCCTAGACGGGACTGGTCGCACCAACGGGATCGGGGCAGCACTGCGGTGCGGAGGGTTTTTGGGGAAAAGTTGGATTCATGCTGCACTGGATTACCTGCTCTCTTCTGCAATGACAGCTTTCATAAGCGCAGCAGCTGCACTGTAGGAGTAGCAGTTGCCGTTTTCACGAGCAAAAAAAGGAATATATCTCACCCACTGCACCCTGCGTGTCCATACCTGTTCCCTGTGCTTGTGGATGTCCAGTCAGGACTGTGAGGCTCCGCCCTCTGCAAACGCCGCCTGTGACGGGAGTCACTCCGACACCTGTATCAAAAAGACAGAGTTCCTATAGCTCCACTCCATACTGCAGGGAGGAAAGAGATGAGAGGGAGGGACAGAAATCCCTGCAGAAGACATTTTCACACTGCCTTGACAAAGTATTACATTTTTAATTTTTCCCTCATTCAGTATTTTTTTGTCTGATTCCTTAGGAGTTTATTATATATACCCACTCAAAAGACAAGAGAGTGGAGCCCCAGTAGAGCCAAGAAAGTTAGCGAAATCTGGTTAGGAAAGGAGTCCTAATCAATCTATCAGTCCTGGAGATCAAAAATGAATTGTGTTATAAAGAAATAAAAACAGAGGAAATAAGGAGGGGGGAATACTTTTTCACAGCCATGTAATTCTTAAATTATCAGCTAAAATGAAAATATATAACTGACATGAATGACGCTGTTGCTGGCAGCATGCATCAGTCAAAATGGGCAACCGAATGGGGCTGAAGCGGAGATGGGGGGGGCAATCCAATTTCACACACACACACACACACACACACACACACACACACACACACACACACACACACACACGTGGGCCTCCTGAACGTGTGTAAGGTTAGAAGCACAGCATGCTCTCCTCATCCAGGTTGGGTTGTGTGTGGATGATGTGTGCAGTGTAGCGGCGCCATGAAATTGGTTTATGTTTCTTCCTCCGAGGCTGTTTCGCTGCTTTAGACATTGCTGCTCTCTCTCACACACTCCAGACGTCCCTTCGGTGAGAGAGGACAGAGGACTAATCTGGGTTACGACACACTATACCTGGCTCCTCGGAAAAGTCCACCATTGTTGAATTCAAATGTACCCTTTTTTAAAAGTTGACCTTCACTTACATTTCAATGAAGTACCCAAAAGGTGCGGGCACCTTCCTCGGGTACATTTAGCATCGTATCAAGGGAAACATCATCCGGAGTCTTCTCTGCAAGCATTTGTATAATTGACCATTTTTTCTTCTTTTCCAAACTGTACTTTAACAGCATTTGGCAGACGTACAGCACTGTGCAAAAGTTTAGGCAGGTGTGGAAAAAATGCTGTAAACAAAGATCGCTTTCAGAAATAGAAATAATGATTGTTTATTTTGATCAATTTACAAAATGCAAAGTGAGCGAACAAAAGAAAAATCTAAATCAGATCAATATCTGGTGTTTCTACCTTTTGCCTTCAAACCAGCATCAGTTCTTCTGACCCCACAGAGCCCTGATCTCAACATCATCCAGTGTGTCTGGATCACATGAAGAGACAGAAGGATGTGAGGAAGCTACATCCACAGAAGATCTGTGGTTCTACCGGCCGAGTTCCTTCAAAAACCGTGTGCAAGTGTACCTAGAAGAACTGATGCTGTTTTGAAGGCAAAGGGTGGTCACACCAGATATTGATTTGATTTAGATTTCTCTTTTGTTCATTCACTGCATTTTGCTGATTGATGAAACACTAGGGGACACACTCACACTAGGGGACATGTGTCAGTTGTATAAGTTTAGGACATGAAGGTTTATAATCATTAAAGTGCACTAAAGGGACGGGACTTTTATTGTTTGAAGCAGCTCTGATGGAGAAGTTTATTCCACAAGTACGAAGACTAAGAAGACTGAGACTAACTATTCAAGAGTCAGTGAAACTCTTTAGGCCCAAAAAGTTGTTCAAACATCTGAAATCTTTGTATGGGAGTCCTGACACCACAAAAAGGGGGTAAAATTAAGCTTACATTTTCAGCAGCCACTAGACGTGCTTACCCAGAGTGGCATAATTAGACTAATCACAGGGAGAGTCTCTCTGGAGCTACTCTGGGTTGAGGGCCTCACTCAGGGACTAAATTGCTGCTGGAGATACAATAAAGGCAGTCTCGAACTCTCTTGGTCTGCTGTTGAGGTTACCACCACACACGAAGGACCAACGGGTTCTTTCAGTTCTTTCTTTAAGATTTGTTGAACCACAACGAAATGCAGCCTCTGCATTTCACCCATGCACACCGTGCAGTAGGGGACAGCTATTTAAAGTGCCCAGGAAGCAGTGATGGGGACGGTACCTTGCTCAAGGGTACCTCAGGGCAACCTACTGGGGTTCAAACCCACGATCTTCTGATCTCGGAGCCTCGTCCCTAAACACAAGGCCACCACTGCCCCAAATGATGCACTAAGACCAGATGTGAAACAGATGTTTGTCCTTGTCAACATCAAGTTTTTTTTTTATTATTAAAAAAAAAAGCTGTATTTTCAGACATGCAGAAAGCAGCAATGTCCTGTTTAATCATTTAGCTGTTTTCGAGGGGAAGTGTGAAGTGTTTTCACAGTTTCCCCCTGATTTCACCCCTCTTTGTCAAAGTGAGACCAGGTTAGTCTGAGAGTGTTTATTTGATTATAATACCACATTTCATTCTATAAAACATCTGCGCAGAGCAGAGATGCAGATCACTGCTACACAGTTTAACGCTGCAAACTTCAAAGCAAAATAGACCTCGAAGTTTAAATAAAAAGAAAATCGGACCACAAGGAGTGAAAGGAAGGGAAACAGTGTCTGTGTTCATCGAGGTTTATAAATTAGAAATCTGCATGACCAACCTCTTCTTATGTTTTCTTTCTTCCTTCCTTTTGCGCCTGGTGCTTGAAGAGCTAAACAACGAGAAAGACATTATTGAGAGACCATAAAAACTTCAAGTCATAAAGATTGATGCAAAATGTGTTTCAAGTCAGTTCCCAGTGGAAGCGAATGGAACCAGACGTCTGGAGAATTCAATGCCTCTTTCAGCTTCTCCTGACTGGGGTATTGTTAGATGATCGCTCTGAGAAGGTTTTGGCTTAAAGCTTCATTTCCAACCATGATGGATGGATACACCCAGCGAGTTTTCAGAACTATTAGAACAGAGCTATTGCCTTCATCAGCATCATGTATGAAGTGAAAGTGAACTGAAAGTGACTATTTGTCATTGTGAAGCACACAGTGAAACTCCGCATCTGACCCACACACACACCGTGCACCAGGGGGCAGTAATTGAAAGCACCCGATGAGCAGTGATGGGGACGGTACCTTGCTCAAGAGTACCTCAGGGCAACCTACTGATCTGGGATTCGAACCCCTAGGCCTCCGCTGCCCCGTATAATTCATATTATTTATGAATCATATCTCTTGTGATTCTGTTGATTATACTTGCTACAACCCCCATCTTCCTGATTTAACAAATCAAAAGGGCCAGTCCTCCCAGTTCTGTTTTTGTATTGGCTGTATTTTTTTATTTTGCTGTAAAGGTGAGCTCAGACGCACCTGTGTCGTCTCTTCTTGGAAGCAGACCTGCGAAAGAGAGCAGAGTGTGCTTTAACGGCAGCGCTGACACACAGGCCCTTTCTTACTGAGGTGATCTGACACACAAACATGACACACTACCTGTGTTGCTTCCTTTTCTTCGAGCTCTTCTTCTTCTTCTTCTTCTTCCTCACGGGTGACGGGCTGAAAGAGGGGGACCTGCAACATCAAACAGCACAGCAGCTGAGAAAACACACTCCATCGCTCCCTTCAAATACTGCTTTACCACATTTCACAAAACCAGGCCCAACACCTGATCTCCTGTGAGATGTTCATGAAACCAATGATGTCCAGGTCTGGAGGCCAGGTCTCTCTCTCTCTCATTCTCATCTTGTTCTCTTGATCTTCATCTCTCTCTCTCTCTCTCTGACGCTCTTCCTCCGTCTCATTCTCATCTTGTTCTCTCAATCTTCATATCTCTCTCTCTCTCTCTTTCTCTCTCTGTCTCTTTCTCTCTCTCTCTGTCTCATTCTCATTGTGTTCTCTTGATCTTCATATCTGTCTCTCTCTCTCTGTCTCTCTTTCTCATTCTCATCTTGTTCTCTTGATCTTCATCTCTCTCACTCTCTCTCTCTCTCTCTCTCTCTCTCTCTCTCTCTCTCTGTCTCCTTCTCGTGTTCTCTTGATCTTCATATCTCTGTCTCTCTCTCTCTCTCTCTCTCTCTCATTCTCATCTTATTCTCTCAATCTTCATCTCCCTCTCTCACTTTCTCTCTCTGTCTCATTCTCATCTTTTCCTCTCAATCTTCATCTCTCTCTCTCTAATTCTCTCTCTCATTCTTTTCTTCTTTCCCTTTATCTAATCTCTCTCTCTGAAGGATTCTGTTTTTCTCTCTACCTCTCACTCTTTGTCTTACTCTCTCCTTTTTTCTCTCTATATATATTAATCTATATTAATCTCTCTCTCCCTATCCTTCTTTCTTTCTTTCCTTTTTTCCTTCTATCTTTATCTCTCTGGCCGATTCAGTTTTTTCTCTCAATCTTCATCTTTCACTCTTTGTCTCAATCTCTCCTTTTTCTCTATATATTCAATTCTCTCTCTCTCTCTCTCTCTCTCTCTCTCTCTCTCTTTCTTTCTCTCTCACCAGCATCACACTCAAACATTACTCTACATAACTGACCTTTCTCTCCGTCTCTTCCTCACTGACTTCTTCTTCTTCTTCTTCGCTTTGGACGCCGGTCGGGGAGAATAGTCTGCATCGAGAGACACACTGTAAACAGATGCAGAGAAAGAGAAACAGATTTCAATGCCTGCATCTCCAGAGGGACAGTGACAATGTCCTCACTGCCCTTACTGTCCTCAACAAATCAGAACAATTACCAGGGTCATTGCTGAATGTGTAGTGACTTCCCACTTCACCACCCACTCCACTCCTATTATTTCATGAGAACAAAAACTCTTATTTAATTCATTTTAATTAAAAAGTCCTCTAAGGTAAACACGGTAATGCAATAAACAGTGCAGAGATGAAGTTATTCACTCTCTCACTCATTTTCTGAACCGCTTGTCTTGTTAATTAGGGTCGCAGGGGTGCTGGAGCCTATCCCAGCTCTAAGGGCAAAAGGCGGGGAAACACCTGTACCTGGACCGTCCCGCCTGGAATAAAACCCAGGACCTTCTCACAGTGAGGCAACAGTGCCGTGCCACAGAGCCGCCCAATTTCAGAGTTATTGATCTACTTCAAAAAAGTGATATAATGAAGCACATTCCAGTAAAATCAATTTGAAAAGTAGTGTTTAAATGATTGTCCTTTTAAGAGTAGAATGCACTCTAACCAAGTCCTACTGACCAACCAGCTCTATTTCTTCCTGTCTTCTGCATCTTTCTGCCTGCGCATCCTCTCTCACAACATCCATAAATCTCCTCTCTGGCCTTCCTCTTCTCCCTTCCCCCAAAAACGTGAGAATGTTGCCCAACAATACATTAAAACAATACATTAAAAACACAAAAATGTCTTTCGAAGAAAAACGTGGCTTGAGACTTTTGCATCAAACCGTTTCTCCAGTGCAAAAGTGAAGCAGGGCTTAAGAAATCCAACCAGTCTTGCCTGATTTTCTGCAGCTATGAAAAGATTTTGCGTTGTCCCTTTAATGACAGCGCTAACGACTGTTTGCATTACGACCATTTTGACGCACACATTCAATGGCATGATCAGGCCGGAATGGAGGTTATTGAAGCGCTGGGAGACTTATTAACCTTTTCAGAATTGTGGTCACCACTGTGGAAAGTCACATAATAGAGTTATTGATGATAGCATCTAGTCATCTTAGAAGAGACTGAAGAACACAGCATGCAGCGAAGCCTGTGTGGGCAGGCAGACGGAGGTTTACATTAAGTGACTGACGTTGCTGCAGTCGTAACCTGATGAAAACATGAAGGATGACCCGGGCATTTTGCATTCTGTGGGCTTTTTAAGAGCATTACAAACATGTGCTTTAAAAGCAGAATGCAGGGCGATGGGTGCAGCGACAGGTCCTGTTAAAAAAAGCTGAGCTGAGATGTTCTGCTGCACCAAAATTCTTATATTTTAAACCAAATTCTCTATTATAAACTACAGGTTAACAGGCAGGTGTTAGATGTTAAATATGACCCAACTATAGAACCAAAAACCCAAGCCGCAAAAAGGTTCACATATTCACAAATGTAATCTTTGTTCTAAATACTTATGATGAAACATTTAAAATTTTATTAGAGAAGCTTATGCAGTGCTGTAACTGGGGTGGTAGCAGCCCAGGGGTAGAACACTCTGAACAAGAGGATGTACGTTGGAGCCAGGCTCTGCCCTGTCTCTGGATAGCACCATTTGCACCCCTGAGCAAGGTCCTGAACTCAAGTAACTCCAGAGAGTCACTCCCCGTCGAAATGCACTGGACAGCAATCGGAACAAGAGCAGCTAATACATGCCGAAAATGACATTCTGGGCTGAAACAAATCAACATTATTTTTCAACAATGATTTGCTCGTTTACTCCCTGTTGTTAAGTTTACCAAAGTGTTAAGTTTTGACATTAAACGGTACATAAAAATAAAAACTCTCCGCAACTTTGTTGGAATCACCTGCACCCGTTTCTTCACTGCTTCATGTCAAAGATCAGACGTAGATCACTGTGTGGATTAACCAACATAAACAGTCAAACTGCTCAGGTACAGAGACTGGACTGAAAATGAGAGACAACAACACTGTCCTTCAAGGAGACTCTTTTGACATAAAATTGGTCCACATTGGTGCGTCCCTAGTAACAGTGAAGCATGTTAATTAGTGAATTAGCCAAATGAGTGAATTATACAAATGAAGTGAAAGTGACTATTCTTGTCATTGCAAGGTCACAGCACAGAGTGAACCACAACGAAATTGGACGTCTGCATTTAACCCATGCAAACACTGTGCAGCAGTGGGCAGCTATGAAAGCGACCGGGGAGCAGTGACGGGGACGGTACCTTGCTCAAGGGTACCTCAGGGCAACCTACTGGTGAGGGAATCGAACCCACAATCTTCCGATCTAGGCCCAACTCCCTAACTACTAGGCCCAACTCCCTAACTACTAGGCCACCACTGCCCCTATGAATGCAGAGCGAAAGGGACAACTTGCCATTGTGTTTATTTTATAAGTGGAATCTGGATCAATATCTACAATTTGACAGTATCTGAGCTGAGTATAATTGCATATGAAATGCCCAATAACTATTCAGGCTCAGTCTCTAAAGGCCCCCTGCGTCATGGGCCTCATCCTCAATCCAGCACCATTTACCCTAGGGACATCGAAGACATGTCCTTTTCTTGTGGCCCATTTTGTCCTCATTATTTTTGCAAGCTAATAGGCAGAACATAATGAACTTAGATACCACATCAATGACCAATAGATCCAAGACATGTGAAGGCTGGTTAACCCCCACCTCACGGTCCCCAGTGGGGGACAAATTATCCCCCGGTGCACAACCCTAGCTTTGTGCAGTTTCTCCAACTGACTCTCTGCACCTCCGCTTATAGTTAAACCACCACATGGATGCGTTTCCAAATATGTTATATGATTTTATTTATTTATTGTGCTCCAAAGAGGAAATTTCCAATAAGAACTCTACTAAACATTACAGTTGTCCATTGAAACCACATCAATCTATCATCCAAATTAATATGCGCGCCTCGTTAAAAGATAATTAGTGCAGTGTCTCTCCTCGTTAATGTGTTTTAGCCAATCGGCTATGCTGGTGACAAAAGACTTGCCTCATGCTGTAATCTGTGCATAGCCTGAGGACCGCTGACCCCTGCATGAACTCTTAATCTGAAATTAGATCTTCTGAAATGAAGCAAATCGATCTGTGGGTCATATACGTAAGAAGGTCAGGTTTCTTCACTTGTCATCTAAAATGCAGAAACCAGTAAACATGCAACAAATGCATAATAGGACTGGATGTTGTTCCATACAACCAGGGGAATGCAGCTAATCTGTCTAATGAATCATTAAACCTGACTCTTTAGAAGGGTTCAGCCTGGCTGAGTGCACATCTATTGTTCCTGGCGTTGTGGCCATGGTGCCACATACTAATAAATGGAAGAAAAGTCAAATGTAGGGAATTATGAGCAATAAAAACAGATTTTAAGTCAAAATTTACACCATGCCACTTACAAAATGTTGCAAATTGAGTTGATTATGCATACTGTTATTGTAATTTTTGCACAATGGTATAAAACCTCACTTCTGGAAAGTAAATCTTTATACTTACTACCTGACTTGGGTGGATTTGGCAAATATATTGTCATATGGCAATATCTGAACAGGCTGCACACAGGATATATACTGTTATCCATAAAGCCAAGGTTTCACATGACAGATAATGTCACGCTGTAATGATGATTATTATTAGCCATTAGAATATAATAATATTACTCTATCGGTGTGGGATGTTTTCTGCTTATTTTGTCTGATTTGCACATTTAAGACATCAAAGCAAGTAAAAAAACATAAAACGACATGGTAAGCATCCCACAGATCAAAACTATCTTCTATTTTAGAGTCTGCCAACACAGCTTTACCCACTCTTGGCATTCTCTCAAGCAGCTTCGCGAGGAGCCACCTGGGATGTTCTTCTAATAAAATTCAAGCACTTGAGTGTAACTGTGGAGTCTTTGGAGAAAAGAAAATATCAAAAAACACGAATTCTGTGATTGCTACTGTACACCGATTGAAAAATGCTTTTTACACCATCGATATAAATACTTCCTCAAAGATACAGCAATGGCCTGAATGTGCAATTTTATCCATCAGAGATGAACTGCATTCACTACCCAGGGGAAATATTTGTGCTTTTTCATAACCTAACATTTTCGATTCGGAAAGTGAAAAAATAAGCCAAGTCAAAGAGTCAATGAAGGCTGCATCAAAGCCGAGTCAAGTCAAAGCGGCTTAAAAATAAACTGTTCCCTCAATATAAAAGATTTAAGGCCTTGATGGTCCCGCCTTGTGACAGTTTAGCACCTGTTTTCTCTGTAAGCGCATATTTAGACTGCAGTCGCTCCACTGCACCACAAACTCAGGGTTAAAGGAGTCGTTTGGCAGAAAAAAAAGGTTTATTTTATAGCTCACTGTAAATTCTGCTGTCCTAAACCAAGTCTGCTTCACATTGAATGGTTGGACACAGTTTATGCTAACTGAGAAAATTTGGGGATCCATGTATGCAAATGATTTAGACTGTTGACTCTTGTATGTCAGCAACATTGGGGCAGCGGTGGTCTAGTGTTTAGGGACTAGGCCCCAGGATCAGAAGGGTGTAGGTTTGAATCCCAGACCAGAGGAAACCTTGAGCAAGGTACTGTCTTCATCTCTGCTCCTTGGGTGCTGGATATGGCTGCCTCCTGCTGCATGGTGTGCATGGGTTAAAAGCAGAGGTTGTGCTTCACTGCATGTTGTTCCACAATGGCAAATAGTCATTTTCACTTCACTTTCAATTTAGGCTCGAGTTACAAGCTGAGAAAGAAAAGATCTGGACTTCTACAACTGGGGTATCTGGAAAGTTGTGTAAATTGGAATTTTTACCAAATTATTCCTTTAAGCCTCGAACAGCAGCGATAAATCAAACAAAGCAGTGAGATGAACCCAAACTCTGAAGTTAATAAGGTCCCCTGAACTCATTCAGGAGTTTAAAATCTCAGAGCTGCCGAGAGAGGCAGAATAATCTGGAAAGTGGAGGACCGTGAGAGCGAACGCCGGTCCCTCTTATTTGAGCACATCAAATGGTCCCTCCGTTTCCCCTTTTAATCCTCTAAACCGTAAAGAAGCTCCGCCGTGCCCGTGTCTCAATCACTCACACAGATATGGCACCCGAGCGCAAACACTGACTACATGTCAGAAGCATATTTTCTGTTTTCTGATATCTGCTTATATCAAAGCAGCTGCATGAAAAGCTTCATTTTAATGGTGTAGCTCACTGACATTAGTTTCCCTCTTATCCCAAATGTAGTCAATTAACCAAGACAAGTTCACTTCCTGAAGCTCTCTTCTTTAATTTTGCCACTGAAGACAACTGGAATGAAGTGAAAGTGACTAACTGTCATTGTGAAACACAGCAGGACACAATGAAATGCTTCCTCCGCATTTCACCCATACAGCTATTTAAAACTCCCAGGGAGCAGTGGTGGGGACGGTACCTTGCTCAAGGGTACTTCAGGGCAACCTGCTGGTAAGGGATTCGAATCTATGATCTTCCGATCCGGGGGTCTAGTCACTTGTGTCTGCAGTTAACCCATACACACACGTGTGGCGGGGGGCAGCTATTGAAAGTCATTGGGGAGCAGTGATGGGGACGGTACATTGCTCAACTCCCTAACCACTAGGATGTTCTGTATTTCTGCAAAATGTAACATCAACATGTAACGTCATTCAGGATGGCTTCAATTATACCAGTAAACCAGTATGACCATGTGTCAAAGGCACATGTTTGCCATATGCTTTTGTTTTGGTTCTTGCCCCGCCCTAGTCCCGCCCATCCCCAGGTGTGTATGGTTTATGTCACCACCCCTTCCCCAGGTGTTGTGAAAATGTTCTGGCAACTTTTCGCTCTTTCGGTTGACCCGTGCTTACATCCTAGGAGTGATAGTGACACTAAGTTGTTCTACAAAAGGATAACACAGGAATGTAGAGGTGGTGGTCTAGTGGTAGGATACTCTATGGATCAAGAGGTCATAGGACCGAATCCCACCTCTAGCACTAGCACATCACCACTACCTCCTCAGATAAAGACCCTTAACCCTGAGTTGCTCCAGGGGAACTGTCCCTGTAGTCATTTGGCCAAGTATAATTTTTGCTTTTTCTGAGTTTTCATGATCTACTTCTAGAATTCGAATAGGTGAATTATTCTTTATTATTCTTTCTTGACCTTACTTTGCTGTTTTACTCCATACTGTCTGGCAGAGAAGTTTGAAATGAGAGCTGTGAAATGAAAATATGAACATCCTAGACCAGTAGGTTGCTCTGACATACCCTAGGGCAAGGAACTGTCCCCATCACTGCTCCCCGGCGCAACAGTATCTCCGTCGCTCCAGTGACCAGTGATGTTAGGCTCATGTGAAACGGCAGGAAAAATGCATTTTTCTTTGTTGCCTCCTTTAAATCAATTTGTGAAGGCCATTCATCACTGCTGATGATGCACACACGGTGTCCATGCCAACGTATCACTTTTGCGGCACTGCCAGACGCAGCCATGTTTCCAGGAGTCCAAAATCATTTTAAAGCCGACAAGTACTAATGAACACGTGAAAAAGCTACATTGTGTGCGATACATCTGCTCCCTAACAAATGGACAATGCAGACGCGGGCCAGAGAAGTGCGGTTCGAGCCCGATGGAGAAATGCTGGCTTTCCATCATGGCTCGGCAGACTGATAATGTTTCCCAGACTCGGGGGAGGACGCTGCCTGTGACAAACGATGAATTACAGTGCGCTAAAGCTTAGCTTCGGCTACGGCCATGATTGATTCCATACCAACAGTGATAGCAGGCCCTTAGAGGGGTCATAACAGACAGTGAGAATGAATCTGATGTGCTGGAGGGGGAGGCTGATTTGGAGAAAGGCCGTTTTGGGTTGATATAGGGACGTGAATGCGGCTGCATCCTCTACATTAGTCGAGCTGGAACGCATTAGAAGCTGATTAGAGATGAAGCAAGCGCTTTTCTGCTTAATTAGAAAGCTTTGTCACTCATTACGCTCTTCACGCAAAGAAACACACACACACACACACACACAGTGTGGAAGGCGGACAAAGAGCATTTGCATTTATCACGATTGCAAATCGAGATGAATTGGCACAAAACCTGCACGAAAGGTTGCAGGCAGTAAAAGTTGGACTTGGCAGATCTAGATCTCAGAAGGGTTCTGTTTTTTTCACTGCTTTATTAATAAACTGGGTTCTTGGTAATGATGCATGGTGTAGTGACATACTGGGGGCAAATGCACTTTTACTGGGCCTCAAATATGTCTTCTGGGCCTCCCATGTCGAACTGTACATCCGTGACATGCTTATATCTCCATCTTATTCATAATGCATGGTTTATTTCAAACTAGGATCATTAGAAATAATATGCATTTTAGCAAATAAGTGAGGGTTCATGAATGTTTCCAATCTGAACTAGTCAGAAAGATGAATATGGCGTTTCTGCAATTGAAACTGGTTAATCTTAGATGCCAGTGGGTGGAATGACATGCCTTAAGTGCATCAGCTTGAGAGCAGAACAGCTTTGTAAAATGATTTTTCTTTTTCCAACAGTTCATTTCTTTATTGTTTTTCCCAGTGGGACTCAACAGATCCCACTACTTGGGGCACCGATTTTCTTTTTGAATTTGATTCTTTCCCTCATTTCATCATGTTGTTCCAGAAACCAGAATGTTTTGTATATTTAATGTATTGAGGAGCAGTTCTCCAGATCTTCCTGGAGGACAGTGTTGTTGTCTCTCATTTTCAGTCCAGTCTCTGTACCTGAGCAGTTCTCCAGATCTTCCTGAAGGACAGTGTTGTTGTCTCTCATGTTCAGTCCAGTCTCTGTACCTGAGCAGTTTGATTGTTTTTTGTTGGTTAATCCACACAGTGAAAATTGGAAAACGTATTACCAATTTTCTACGTGCTCTAATTCTAATTATTTGCACTCTCTCAGCACCCCAGGCCAGGCTGAGATAACAGAACTGAGGTTGTTCATCTGCCACCATGTTCTGCTGCTGCTCTCACGTGGTATTTACAGTCTGGCATTCTCCTGTCACTGCCACTGTGCACTGTGGCCTGGAGGCCATGCAGGTGAGGAACGGCTCTGGAGAAAAGCGAAGGTTATTGAGCTAAAAGCCTGTCAGACCCAATAATGGACATCTAGTGGGGAGATTTAAGCAACTGTTAGACAGCGATGGCTGGTAAGTGCCCACTTCTTTCACAGTTTGACACACAAGCTCTTGTGAAACAATAGAGACCGTTTTAATTCATCACCAGATTTACTGCCTTGTGCGATTGAGGAAGAAAAAAAAAAAAAGACAAAGGAAAAGAGAGGTTTTGTTTATCATGTGCTACACCGATTATGCATATGCACAGATATATGCACAGATATATGCACAGATATATGCACAGATTATGCATATTGCTGCCATGCTGCAAATGTTCCCCTTGTATTATCACCATTCTGGTTAGCAGAGACTGTAGCCTGTGTCTGTCTAAGCCGTCCTCTGGCCCTTCATCAGTGAAGTGTGGGGGGCTGATCAGTTTTGCAACAACAGATGGGCCTATTTTTATTTTTAAAAAAATGGTGTTTTGGCGATGGCGACCCTTACCCTTAGGGGGCAGCGGTGGCCTAGTGTTTAGGGAGTTCACACCTTACCAGTAGGTTGCCCTGAGGTACCCTTGAGCAAGGTACAGTCCCCTTCACTGCTCCCCGGGCACTTTCATAGCTGCCCCCCGCTGCACGGGGTGTGTTTGTGTGCGTGGGTTAAATGCATAAGTCCAATTTCATTGTGGTTCACTGTGTGCTGTGCTGTGTACTCACAATGACGAGGGTAGTCACTTTCACTTCACTTTCACTTCGCAGCCAAAAGATTTCCAGTAAAGTGGCTACTCAGTGAAAGTAAAAGGGATGTGTTTCCAGTAAAGTGGCCACCTTCCTGGAATTACAATAAAGCAGACGTTTCCAATAAAGTGGCCAGTGAGTGAAAAAAAGAATGGTCACTTTCACTTTTTGTCAGTGTGAGTACACGGCACGACACACAAACGGCATTTTACCCACACACACAAACACGTGCAGCAGGTGGCAGGTATTGAAAGCACCCGGGGAGCAGTGACGGGGATGGTACATTGCTCAAGGGTACCTCAGGGCAACCTACAGATCTGGGAGTCAAACCCACAACATTCTGATGCTGGTTGCCAAACACTAGGCTACCACTGCCCTGCGTGGAAGTACAAACTGGGAGTTTCCAATAACGTTGCCAGTGAGCAGATGACTGAGCTTTGTGTTTCTAATAAAGTGGCCAGTGAGTAGACGAAAAAAGCATGGGCTTCTAATAAAGTGGCCATTCACTAAAAGTAGAAGGTATGTGTTCACATTAAGTGTTCAGTCAGCGTGTGCAAGAGTTTCCAATAAAGTGGCCAGGGAGTGGAAGTATATGTTAGACACTGCATGAGCACTTTTAACTTCCTCTTATATATATTTGACTTTCTTTAGATTCTACTCCACAGACTCAAACACAAAAATTGTAAATATGAAAGCCTAGCCTAAAAAAAGCTCACATTCCAAGTACATTTTGCTACATATGGCTTATCTTCTTTGAACCCAGCTGTGGCTGCGTGCTCTGAAAAATCCTCCTCGTGAAACGCCCGACGACGCATTCGAAACTAGCTTTTCTCTCTGGCAGACGAAGCCGAGCATGAGAGCTCTTTATACGTGTGGCAAATTCAGCTCCTGATTGAGATAAGTCTCTAGCTGGTTTCTCCTCCCTGTTCCCCTGATGTTTGTTTTCCTGCACACTTTGAAGGTATCACAGGAATTATGCCCTTAGGAATTTCAGGGTGAATCAATTTTATTTTATTTTTTTCACCCTGTTGGAATTTTAATTTCAGCTGGTATGAAGTTAGAGCCGAGATGTGCCCATGAAAGGGCTGCAGCCCATCTTAAAATTCTCTGCAACACCTGAGCGCTGATCCTGTAGAGGCCTGATAAGAGTGTTTGTGTTCATTTCCCTTTCTGTGTTTAAGAAAAAATTTCTTTCCCTGCATCTGTGTTCTTATTGTTAGACTGAAGCCTCCAGGTGTTGTACCAGCTTTGGTCTTCCACTTTGCCATAACTTTTATCAAATGCTGCGAAAATGAGATGCAGATTAAAGGATTCACCTGCAAGGAAGGCAGCGTCAAGGTGCAAACGGTGTTCAAGCCATTTCTTCTGGTGAAAAACCTCCATGCTTATTAGGAGCTTTCACAAAATTCACTAATTCATTTTTGGTTCGATATGATATGTTGGTCATAGAGTTCCTGGTCCTTTCTGTGTGGACTGGACATGTTTTTCCAATGTCTGTGTGGATTTCCTCCAAGTGATTGTCTTGCCCTGCAATGGATTGGTGACCCGGAGAGCAGTGATGGGGGTGGTACCTTGCTCAAGGGAAGTTCAGGGCAACCTACTGGGCTGGAATTCTAACCCAAGACCTTCTGATCCTGGAGCCTAGTCCCTTAACACTAGGCAATGGCTGGCCCAGTGCTGGATGTTCCTGAGTGTGATTTTAGGGTGTGTTGCTGATTCTGACCTGCGAGATCGATGTCGTCTGCGGTGTTTCCGTGTGCTGCCACGTTTACTGCGACGCTTCCTCTCTGTGGCCTTCGGTTCCAGCTCAGGTTCCACTTTAGTTCCCACTGGATCTCCTGGGGCCTCGCTGTTTTTGATTACCAGCCTGTGGGGGAAAAACAAAAGAAACAACTGTCTTAAACGCTCTTGGATTTTTAATTTTTTTGGTGTTTTGTGGAGCAATAGCTGAAGGATAGTGTTTTTGTCTCTCATTTTCAGTACAGTCTCTGTACCTGAGCCGTTTGATTGTTTTGAAAGTGAAAGTGACTACCCCTGTCATTGTGAAACGCAGCACAGCACAACACAACGAAATTCAACCTCTGCGTTTCACCCATACACACAAGTGCAGCAGGGGGCAGCTATTGAAAGTGCCAAGGGAGCAGGAACACAACACACAGTGAACCACAACCAAATGCATCCTCTGCTTTCATATTCAGCCATATCCGGCAGCTATATCCCGCAGTCGGGGAGTAGTCACGGGGACGGTACCTTGCTCAAGGTAACCTGCTGATATGGAATTCAAACCCACAACCTTTTGATCCTGGGCCCTAGTCCCTAAACATAAGGCCACTGCTGCCCCAGTAGAGAACCAGAGAACCTCTGCTTCTGAACTCTGAATAAGGTACCAGAAGAGCATCCAAACTGCATAAGTGTAAATGTTTTTTAAGGTAAAAATGAAATCTAGATTGTTAAAATATGAATGTCATCCATAAAGTGAGCGCTGATCAGGTAGGCCCCAATCGTTTTCGCAGCTCACATTCGTAGCAGACTGTAGAAAGCTGCATTTCCACATGGTTTTCCCTTCCACCCTTCATGAATTCAGAGGTCATCTGCTCTGCATTCAAATGAGACGTCGGCAGGAAAAAGCCTTTATTTACACGCTCCGTCTGAGCCGACATTTCTGAAATGATTTCTGGCTCTCAAGGTTGTCAGGCATATCGCCGGTGAGCTCCACACTCGGGAAGGTCGTCCTTTACCGCAGGAGGACAGCTGGGTGTTTCTAAAGCAGCAGGCAGGACCCCAAAATCCTGTGTTCACCTTCAATCTTGTACCGCTGCATAATCAAACGATGAAGAAAATGAGGGCGAACCGTGTTGTCAGTGGCAAATGGAAACAATCAACTCGGATGATTAAAAGCGTTTCGCTGTTACATGCTGTGAACCGTCCCATTGCGCCTCATCATAACGTCCAATTACTTGCACCAAATCTCTTTAAAATAACATTTGTTGTGAGAATAAATGAAACAACACTTT
>JABMDN010000572.1:0-7500 GCA_017165825.1 Hepsetus odoe | reverse complement strand
ACGTGTTCAAATCCCAGACCAGCAGGATGCCCTGAGGTACCCTTGAGCAAGGTACCGTCTCCATCACTGTTCCCTGGGCAGCTTTAAAAAGCTTGCCCAGTTGCCCAGTTTGGCCAAAAGGTTATCAGGCTGCAAAGATTTTGGGCTTGATGTAAGATCGATTTTCCATTATAGACATGACGTGGTTAAGGTATGTTGGGTTTGGAGAACATTTTGTGGGTCAAGTTCTGGGATCTGGGCCATGTTGGAGCAAAATTTCTTGGGCTTTAAAGATTTCAAGCCTGGTTTAAAGCAAAGCATATTAAGAGAAAGATTCGTGTTCACCAATGATTCCTCGGGTTTTAAATGATGGTCTGACAGTTTCACTTACAGAAAATATTGTTAAAATTACATGTTTAAACTCTTTTGGCCCAAAGGTGCTCCTAACTCTTGGATGGGCTGAATACTAATGAGTGCTGACAACAAGGGCATAAAGGATAAATCTGCCTTGCTTATGTTTTAAAACCATCAATGAACGCACTCGTGTCTATTAAAGACG
Organism: Hepsetus odoe; assembly: GCA_017165825.1. NCBI lineage: Eukaryota > Metazoa > Chordata > Actinopteri > Characiformes > Hepsetidae > Hepsetus > Hepsetus odoe. The sequence continues at coordinate 6,962 of JABMDN010000572.1, read as the reverse complement.
TTTAAAAAAAGCCGGTTGTCCTCCACCTTTCGACAAAGTCACCCAAACAAATCCGGCTCGTGGACTTTCTACGTCAGTGAAATCTGTTCTGCAAGTCTGCTGCGTTTTTTTTGAAGCCACTAAATGGGAGCATTCAGAGGTGACAATGAGGAAAAGGAAGTTAAAGCAAACAATAAGGAGCAAAAGGGGTAAAGAGATGAAAGTGTGTTTTTAAACCCCTTTCCCATCGCGCGCAGATTTACTTTAGCAAGAAAATCGGCAAGGAACCGAACCCTTCCGCATTAGGATGAATCATAAAATCGAGAAACGTAGCTATAAAATATCCATTGACTGCACATAATAAGCCATTTCTTTTTATGTCTTTTCTGTTTGCTTGTTTCTCTGCAGTTTTATGAGTCTTGCTCTTGATGCTGGGACCAAAATAAAACCTTTACTCAGAAATTACTGGACTGATACAATCCACGTAAATTGTGACTTGTTTACAAACAATGGAATCCCGTTAAACAACCCTAATGGCACAAATAAACAGCAGAGGGCCATAAATCACAAGCGCTGTCAAACTCCCCGTCTCCGTCCCGCAGTGCTGCTGTGTCTGACGTTTGTTGTTTTGTGTTCCTCCCAGTGCTGTAATCTGCTGTCTCTGTAGTGCTGTAATATTCGATCCCTGAGTCTTGGGACTGTGTGTTTGTGTGTGTGTTGTTATTGAGGATGACTCATGGCTCTTGGCTGAGGCCTTCTTTGATTCTCTGTCATACAGTGCAGAGACCTCTAGAGTATGGGGGGGATGGAGGGAGAGAGGAAAAAAGAGAGACAGATGGTGTAGGATGCACGGAACAAACGGCAGGAGAGGGAACGTCCCGCTCACCTCTGAGCACACAACACACACAAACAAACTCATGCACACACATTTATTTTTATATATATATATATATATATATATATATATAAACAGTACTGTGCAATAGTTTTAGGCAGGTGTGGAAAAAATGCTGTAAACAGAACGCTTTCAGAAATGGAAGTGTTCATCATTTATTTTCATCAATCAACAAAATGCAGTGAATGAACAAAAGAGAATCTAAATCAAATCAATATTTGGTGTGACCACCCTTTGCCTTGAAAACAGCATCAGTTCTTCTAGGTACACTCGCACACGGTTTTTGAAGGAACTCGGCCGGTAGGTCGTTCCAAACATCTTGGAGAACTGAGCACAGATCTTCTGTGGATGTAGCTTCCTCACATCCTTCTGTCTCTTCATGTGATCCAGACACACTGGATGATGTGGAGATCAGGGCTCTGTGGGGCCAGAAGAACTGATGCTGCTTTGAAGGCAAAAGGTAGAAACATCAAATAATGATCTAATTTAGATTTTTCTTTTGTTCACTCACTTTGCATTTTGTAAATTGATCAAAATAAACAATCATTATTGATATTTCTGAAAGCGTTCTTTGTTTACAGCATTTTTTCCACACCTGCCTAAAACGTTTGCACAGTGCTGTATATGGTTGGCCTGTTAATCTGATAGGATCCAAGTCTAAGCCTCCCACTTTGAATTACTCCTTGTGACCCCTTTGATTTTTCAAATAATTTCACTTGAATGTGCTTGAGACTTGGAGACAAAGTTGGAGAAGCAAGGCTGCGTTGGTTTAGACATGGGCGTGCTGAGAGGACATGCAGGTGGTCGGCTCAAAGGAGGAAGATGCAGAGGACAGGAAGAAATGGAAACGGATGATCTCTGTGGTGACTCTTAAACAGCCGAAAGAAGAGTTCTTGCAGGAGAATTAAGGATAAATCAACAAGTAACACACGGACAAAAGCAACAAGTGGAAAGTAGAAACTGTTAACTGTCTTCATCACAAGATCATCATGTTTCATTGAAACGGACTGAATTTGATCATATGAACATAATGGTTCAGGAAATATGTATCAGAGTCTGCTGACCGATTATTATTATTATTAATATTAATATTACTGCTGTTATTTTATTCGATAATGCGTTAAATTGCTTCGTCAGTCTGTTAGAAACTGCTGCCTTTTAACACTTGTGGATGGAAACTGCTGAAGATGTTCATTGGGCTAAAGACAATGCTGGACCGTGGCGTTCCTGTGGACAGAAACTGTGAAGAACAAAATGCTATTTATCTTCTGGCTGTTTTTAAGCATATTTCATAAGCTTTGCTGGTGTCTGGAGAGCAGAAGTGTTGAAACATTTAGAAGCTGTTACATATGCACCATGTTTTGTTCAGGAGCTGTAAGATGAGGAGATGAAAAAAGCATCAAAGCAGCTTGTTGAGGTCAGTTTTGAGTGTAAAAACCAGATCTGATGATTCATCTGCATCTTGGCCAAAATGCAAGAGAGAAGCGGGTTGGCAGGGAGCGCTTCAGAACCACACGGCTTCTGGTTGCTTAAAGCAGAGGACGAATTAAACACAGACAGCCACGTGAGAAATGCAAATAAAGGTAATTATTATTCTAGATGGTAAAAGTGACTAAATACAAGGTATATACTTTATATAATATGAAAACCTACCTTTTATTATTATTAAAATTTAATGTGACCCCTGAGCTTTATAAAGTAAAATAATAACATTATTATTATTGTTGTTGTTGTTGTATAATTGTTATTGCTAATGATAATTAAAGATAGGTAATGTGAATAAAATAAATGTTTTACTTTGTTCTTTAAAGTGACTATGAACATTATATAATAAAAATAATTTATTATTATTAGTAGTAGTTTTATATAAAGTACATAATAGTCACTTAGAATTTTATTTATAGTATTATCGTTATAGATGGTAAAGTGACTAAAATGTTTTTTGTACAAAAAAGAGACGCATATGAACTTATTAGTAGTAGTAATAGTAGTGTTTGTATTATATAACATTCGTAGCAATCAGTTTTACAAATTTTATATTTATTATTATTATTTTATTATTATGATAGATCAGTAAAGTGACTAAAATACATGTTTTACTGTATTTATAAGAGTGACTACTATGAACTTTATATAATAAAATAATAATAATAAAATTAATATTTGTAATAGTAGTATTATATAAAGTTCATAGCTGTCACTTTTTCCTTGTATTATCATTAAGATGATTCATTTTGGTGTAAAATAAAGTATATTTCAGTCCCTTTTACCGTCTATGATAACTATTATTCAGCAGCTACTACAGTTATTTAGTATTTAGGACTCGGAGAGAGCTGATAGTAGTGGATGAAAGCTGAACAACAGCATTCAAATATTTCAATTCCATCTGAAAGTGTACTATGAAACTCTGGTGGATGCCCAGCACCATCATTCAGCCCCATTTAAGATGCAAAAGACGGATCTAACTTTATGATGCTAATGAAAGGTAAGAAATAAAGAAAGTTGTCAGATTAGACCGTAATTGGACCTAAAAAGGGGGAAGAATTAGAAGCTTACTTTGGACAACTTGTAATGTTTTTGCAATTCCCCCAACTGCACCTTTTAATCATTAAAGACTGCACACATTTGATACGCCTACATTAGTCACTGATCTGCTCATTTTCAGGTTATGTAGCTCTGAGTCATGAGTTGGACCACAAGGGTCTAGGTTATTAAAAAGGGCCTTCAGAATATTTCCATTCCTGGAATAATTACCTCCTGTGATGGGTAATTATTTACTGTTTATCCAGTAAGTGCAGGGAGTCAGCAGAATGTCTTTGGCAAGGCATCATGGGAGACGGTGGCAGTGGTGAAAGCCTCCGCAGGGACAAAACAAAGACTGATACAGGAACAGGCTTTTAATTTCCATCCCCTATTGGGAAGAGATAGCATGCTGCTTCAGGCCGTTTTAATATAGCAGAGGCGGCATGGACATGCACACATAACCCGCTGTTAGTGTGCGCACATACATCCAGCCAGCCTGCTCAAAAAGCTTTTTCGTTTATCTGAAATCCTCCATAAAATGGCCAAAACAAATCAGATCCATATGCACAGCATTTACATTGTATGTGACACAAATGTTGCTTTCACAATTTCCCATTTCAGCTCTGTCTGCTTCTTATTGTGAAAGCAGCTCTCAGCTTGTCCACAGTCGGCTTGAGTTGAAAAGGCCAAATTATTTTTCGGCACGGCTGTTTTCCTAATAGGCGTTTCCATGAAGCGACTCAACAGGAGACTAGAGCAACTAAAAGCTCTTCAAGTTCATGAAGAACCCGAAGCTCGAACGAGGAACTCCCTAAGACAGGGATCTGGTTCTGGAAGGCTGGTGTTCCCTTCTCAGATAACGTGAGTTGAACCAGTAGTGAGAAAATCTGTGTTGGACAACCCTGCTTTACAAACAGAAAGAATCACTGAGAGGAACCAAGCATCAAAAGGAAAATCTTTCTAAAAGCATCCTCAACCCATGATGCTCTGTTTAGCACCAAACTAAGATTGCAGGCAACAAAAATACAGATATATATATAAATACACAATATTTAAAAGAAATCAATGCATTCAGGTTATACAGAGAAAAAATAGCAACATAAAATACAGATAAGTGTCGGGGGGCACTGCTGAAGCTACTGAAGCATTTGTTGAAGCATTAATAAGGCAATAAAGCAATACGGAAGTGTAGCTTGAGTGCTGTTCTTCACTTGTAAGTAGCTTGAGATAAAAGCATCTGCTAAATGAGTAACTAAATAGAATGTACTGAAGCTATGAAGCAATACTAAAGTACTACTGAAGTAATAAAGAACTAATCTGTCATTACTGAAGCACCAATGAGGCAATACTGAAGCATTACTGAAGCCTGTGAAGTACTCATTTAGCATTACTAAAGCTGGAAAGCACTAAAGGGTCATTACTGAAGCTGTGAAGCACTAATGTGTCACTGCTGAAGCATCGAAGCACCAATGAGGCAATACTGAAGCATTACTGAAGCTGAGAAGCACTAATGCATCACTACTGAAGAACCAATAAGGCAATACTGAAGCATTACTGAAGCTGTGGAGCACTACTGAAGCACCAGTGAGCACTTGTTTGAGTTATCTCTTAATAAGCAATATCATAACACTTTCACATGGGTTAAACACACAAATTGTTTTTTAAAATAAAAGTTCATGTAATATTGATCTCTACGCTCAGGGACCACTTTACTGGAAACCCCCTTCCTTGTAGCATCACCTTGCTGGTGTACAGAGACTGTAGCCCATCTGCTCATGCACCGTTTCCCAAGAATACATAAAGTAATAAACATTTACATGATTATGCATAAAATATGTAAAAGTGGGTTCTCAGTAGAGGATGCAAAAATACCCATTTTAAATGGTAGCAAGATATATATATATATATATAATATATTTACACACACACTCTAACAAATGAAATAATAGATAGAAATTAAACTTCAATGCTGGTTGCAGGCAGTCATAGCCCTTGTTTCAATAATGAGCTAAACAAAATGACCAGCCTTCCTGGTCAAACAAAGGCTATAAAGGCAGGACAAAGCTGCAGGAGGATGCATAAAAAAACAATATACATAAGTACACTCACACTGCAGCCACTCATGATTTACGAGCCCCTCTTCCATCCTGCAGTTCAAGGGACCATCCAGCACTATTAGCCCTGTCATATTCACAGCTGAACAATTGATAATCGTTATCATAAAAAATGAGTGCAGGAGAGATAATGAAGAGGCAAGGAGATGACGGAGTGTGTTAATTAAAGATAGATACTGATTTTGCTCTCCCGGGCACCAGCTATTAAAAGTGGGAAGATGATGGGTTTGTTTGTGTAACACTTAAAAGGGAAAAAAATGAGGAATCCTGGACTTAAATCTTGTCATGGTAAATATACGTGTCCATATAAATATAAGCATCAGGCAGTTGGACACGCCCCCTGCAACACGTCCAATCACCTTTACCACTGGCTACAGGTAGCCACGCCCTTCTCTCCCTTCATATCATCAGGGATATTATTAAAACACACCTCAGAGACAAACATGTGGTTAGGTCCTAGACCAATAGGTTACCCTGAGGAACCCTTGAGCAAAGTCCTGTACCCAACATTGCTCCCTGGGCTCTGTTTCACATGGTAAATGGGTAAAATGCAGAAAAAACATTTTTTTGTATAATTGCCAAAAATATCTTTGTAGTGTAGCAATAACATTACTCAGACCGTTATTCCCAGTCTAGCCAATGGCTGTGCACTCCCTAAAAAATTTATTATTATTATGTAAAATTCAGAAAATCAGTGACTCATGTGTAAACAAAAAAAGATTCAATAATAGGTCGTTGATTAAAAATGAGTCGTTTAACTGGACAAACACTTGATAAAGACATACAGGTGGTGGAGCTGGAGCTGAATTCAAGATGCTGAGATCTGAGTTAGGAGTGACGAGGACGGATGGGATTAGGAACGTGTATATTACTGGGGCAGCTCAGGTTGGACCATGTGGAGAAAAAGGCAGGAGCGAGACTGAGTTGATTTGGACATGTGCAGAGGAGAAACAAGGAGAATATCAGGAGAAGGATTGTGATGGAGCTTCCAGGCGAGAGAAGAGGAAGGACAAAGAGGAGGTTAATGGATGTGGTGAGAGAGGACATGCAGATGGACAGTGTGATAGAGGAAGGACAAGAAGAAATGGAGAACCCTAACTGGAGCAGCCAAGAAAAGAAGCCAAAGAAGTTGTTAAAGAGAACTGATGTGGTCAGAGATTAGAGAGTAGTCTCTCTCTCTCTCTCTCTCTCTCTCTCTCTCTCTCTCTCTCTCTCTCAGGCACACACACAGACACCCACCCACCCACACAAACACACAGGTACACTTCAAACCCTTGTAACAATAGCAGATGTGAGGAGAAACCCCTGAGGAAGCCCACACAAGCTCCAGCAGTTTGCTCTGTCGATTCTTATCCTACGTTTGCAAGTTGCCCTGGTACCAGTCTTCTCTGATACTCCCTTCGTTTCCACCATTAGAGGAGCGCAAGCAAAACCGCTCCCAGGTGAGTCTG
>JABMDN010000571.1:0-23000 GCA_017165825.1 Hepsetus odoe | reverse complement strand
GGGCGAATATATATGTTTATATATACAGCACTGTGCAAACGTTTTAGGCAGGTGTGAAAAATGCTGTAAACAGAACGCTTTCAGAAATGGAAGTGTTGATCATTTATTTTCATCAATCAACAAAATGCAGTGAATGAACAAAAGAGAATCTAAATCAGATCAATATTTGGTGTGACCACCCTTTACCTTCAAAACAGCATCATTTCTTCTAGGTACACTCGCACAGTGTTTGAAGGAACTCGGCCGGTCGGTCGTTCCAAACATGACTGTGTTTCTCCTCCGTGTGACATTGATGATCACCAGTACCTGTTTGGTAAAACTGGTTGATCAGACACCGACTATAATCCTACAGAATCCCTGACTTTGTCCAAGTGTACCTAAAAGAACTGATGCTGGTCTGAAGGCAAAAGGTAGTAACACCAAATATTGATTTGATTTAGATTTTTCTTTTGTTCGCTCACTTTGCATTTTGTAAATTAATAAAAATAAACAATCATTATTTATATTTCGGGGCAGCGGTGGCCTAGTGGTTTGGGCGTTGGCCGCATGATCGGAGGATCGGGGGGTTCGAACCCCTTCCCAATGGGTTGCCCTGAGGTACCCTTGAGCAAGGTGCCGTCCCCGTCTCGCTCCTCCCTGTGATGGGCTGGCGACCTGTCCAGGGTGCGTCCCCCGTCCTTCGCCCTTTGTGCGCTGGGTTGGACTCCAGCACTCCCCCGTGACCCCGTTTGGGACAAGCGGCAGAAAATGAATGAATATTTATATTTCTGAAAGCATTCTTTGTTTACAGCATTTTTCACACCTGCCTAAAATTTTGCACAGTACTGTATATATATATTTCATTGTACGATTACACGTTTAACGACCCATTAATGCTTGGATTTCTTCTTTTATTATTATTCAATATTCATAAACTTTGCACCGAGCACTGGCCATAAAAAGGTACTGTTACTAAGGCTGACCAATAAAGCGAGAGAGAGAGAGAGAGAGAGAGAAGACATTTGTGTTTCTTCTGCATTTGCTCTGGCTAAGCTGTCCATCACGCTGTGTTTATTCTATAATTCGTGAATAACGATGCGTCCGCAGCCGCAGAGCTGCCCGGGGCAGTTAACTAAAAGCTAATGTTGGCTAATTGTCTCGGAGTGGAGTGGAGGGCAGAACCGAGGCACTTCATAAACCCTCCACTTCATGTTCCATCAGCATGGCAGGAGCTTCTGAATGTGTCCCTCCTGCAGAGAGGACAGCAGGAGAGAGAAGACTGGACGCTGCCTCGGCCGCCCAGAGTTTGGTCAGACTGGTCGCTTTCACTTGTTTGTAAATGTGGGCGTCCGGCTCGCATCACCATCAATGTCACTGAGAGCCTGGAGGCTGGAGGAACTTATGAATATGTACAGAGTGATGGCTAAAGGGAGAGAGAGAGCGAAAGAGAGAGGGAGAGAAGTAGAGACAGATGACAAGAAAGGAAGAGAAAGATGAAAAAGAACTGAGAAAAATGGGGAGAGAGAGAGAGAGCGCGAAAGGGGGGAGAAGTCGAGAAACATACAACAAGGAAGGAAGCGAGAGATGAAAAAGAACAGAGGAAATGGAGAGAGAGAGGGCGGAGAAAAGTAGAGAGACAACAAGAAAGGAGGAGAAGGTGAAAAAGAACTGAGCTAAAAGGAGAGGGGGAGAAAAGTGGAGAGACAGACAACAAGAAAGGAAGAGAAAGATGAAAAAGAACAGAGCAATATAGAGAGAGGGGGCGGAGAGATATAAACAAGAAGAAAAGGAGAGAAGGTGAAAAAGAACTGAGAAAATGGAGAGGGGGAGAAAAGTGGAGAGACAGATGACAAGAGAGAGAGTGAGAGTAAAGGAGAAGACAAGTAGAGGGACATGGACAATGAGGAAAGAAGAGAAAGATGACGAACAGGGAGAGACAGAGAGATGGAGAGAGTTAGGAAGAGAAGAAAAGTTGAGAGACATGGGCAGCGAGGAAGGAAGAGAAAGAAGATGAAGAAGAGCAGAGACTGAGACAACAGAGGGAAAGAGAAGAGACGCAATAAGAGGAGGCTCAGGTGGACTAAAGAAACATGGAGAAAGAGGGAAAATGGACTGAAAAGACTGACACTGAATGGAAGCAGGATGAGGGAAATGAGGGAGAAAGGAGAATTTGAATGGAGACAGAGAGTTCTTGTGGAAGAAAGAAAGACTAGATAAAGAAAGAGAGAGAGGATGATGGAGGCAGATGTTTGGGTGTAAAACTCGGGACAGCAGGAGCTGTTCCTGCTCATTTTCTAGTCTCTCTTTATATTTTACTCCTGATTTTGTTCCTGTGCTGCTCAGGTGGGATTAGTTTTACACGGAGAGATGGAGTGAATTTGTTTTTCCGCTGATGCCTGTAATTAACACTAATTCACACTCGTTTAGAAATGTCTGAATGAATTATCGCGATGGGAGTGGCTTCTGGACGCCATCGACTCTTTTAGTGTCACCTTGAAAAAATAACTGGTTTAGATCTATCAGTAGCTGATAAGTGAAAGTGAAAGTGACTACTTGTAATTGTGAAACACCGCACGGCACACGGTGAACAAAATTCAACCTCTGCATTTCACCCATACACACCGTACAGCTATTTAAAGCTCCCAGGGAGCAGTGATGGGGATGGTACCTCGCCCAAGGGTACCTCAGGGCAACCTATTGGTCTGGGATTCGAACCCTGATGACCTGTCCAGGGTGTTTCTCCACCTTTTGTTCTACGAGCACTGGGACAGGCTCTAGTGTTCCCCACACCCCAAACCTGGTTAGGATAAGGGACTTGGAAAATGGACAAACCTTCAGACTAGTTTAATGCAAAGCTTTAATTACTTGAATAAAATCAGAATCATGACTGTTTTCAGACTGAATTTAAAAATATTCTGATTCATGTGCAGAAGGACAGCTCGGGTTGGACGGTTTGGAGTGCGAGAGAAGCGAGACTGCGTTCGTTTGGACGTGTCCAGAGGAGAGACGAAAAGTATATCAGGAGAAGGATGTTGAGGATGAAGCTGCCAGGAAAGAGGAGAAGAGAAAGGACAAAGAGGAGGTTCATGGGCGTGGTGAGAGAGGACATACAGGTGGACGTTGTGAAAGAGGAAGATGCAGAGGACAGGAAGAAAAGGAGATAGATGTGATGACTTGTAACGGGAGCAGCCAAAAGAAGAAGAATGATGATTTATGGTTAAAAGTTTTGAGATGTAAAGAAAAACGGTAGAAATAAGGTGAAGCTGCAGCGGTGTGCGTGCGGCGCTGGAAGAGTGTGTGTGTGTGGCCATGTGTGTGAAAAAAAGAAAAAAACGAGTGTGTGATAAAGGATCAAACTGCAAGAGATGAGGGGCAGCAGGAGGTGAGATGTGGAACACACACACACATGCACACACACGGCCGCCGACTTTCTGAAGCCTATGCCGAACATTTGCACACCCACAAACACCTACATGTCCAAAAGTTTGTAGACACCTGCCCATCTAGTTTTAACCGCCTCCACTCTTCTGGGAAAGCGTTTCACTAAATGCTGGAACATCGCTAAGAGTTTGCTTGTATTCAGCCACAGAAGCTTTAGTGAGGGTACTGATGGTCTACCTCTAGATCTCAAACACCTCTCCAACTCTGATACTCCACACAGCTCCCCTGGCCCACAGCCCAGCGCTGGCTGGGTTTATACCCCTCAAGCTGACAGGTCCATGTGCAGCTCCAGGGCGTCCCAGTCTACTGATCAAAGTCCATAAAAATGTCTGGATATTTATTCAATCCCCAGCTTGACACTCGCTCATCCTGACACCAGCAATTTATTCCTTTTAATGTTTTTAGGAAAATAAAAATAATATGAGACCATTAATGGTTACGTCCAAAAAGTCTTATTAAATACGGAGGTGCCTGTGAGCAACCAGCTTCTACAGCTATTAAATAAAATAGCTATAAATCAATTAAATTAAAAAGACACACGCACACACGCACACACACACACACACACACACACACAGGTAACTGCACATCTGTCACACGTCGCTTCTGTCCCTCAACCCCCCCCCCCCCCCTCTCTGTGTCATCTCTCAGTTCCATCACACACACACACACACACACACACACACACACAGGGTGTAAACCTCAGCAGGTGAAGAGGTTAAAGGTTTTGGACTCACGCGCTGCTGAGCGCTCGGCGCGCGGTGATGCTCGCGCTGATGACGCTCTCGGGTCGGGGCGTGGTTACGGCTCTGCACGCGCCTTTCCACAACTTCTCCAGCAGCTGCTTCTGCCCCTGCAGCACGGTGGCCATGGCAACCCGCGCGGAGGGGCTTCAGCCGGCCGGGCGACGAGAGAAAAGAACCAAAAAGAGCCGGAACACTGGAGAGGAGCGGAGCTGTCCAAGTCCTGAATCTCTCTCTCTCTCTCTCTCTCTCTCTCTCTCTCTCTCTCTCTCTCTCTCTCTCTCTCTATCTCTTTCTATCTATCTATCTATCTGTCTCTCTCTCTGATGGATGTAAAGCTCAGCACGTGCGCCTTTTCAGCGCGTGTGTTCGAGAGAGCTGCTGCGAGCGCGCGCGCGAACGAGAGAGCGAGTGTGTGTGTGTGTGTGTGTGTGTGTGTGTGTGTGTGGGAGAGTCCAGCTGATGGGAGGCTTTTTTGTCAGGAGGAGCCAGTGACGTAGAAAAGAAGGAGGAGGAATAGATTGGAACACACACACACACACACACACACACACACACCAAGTTGCATGTTTACTGGTCACACATTTATACTGGAGGATGAGTATTAGATAACTTAGATACCTATCTATCTATCTATCTATCTGTCTGTCTATCTATCTGTCTGTCTGTCTGTGTATCTGTCTGTCTGTCTGTCCATCTAGCCATCTGTAACTTTTTTGTCTGTCTTCTATCTCTGTCTCTCTCTCACTCACACACTTTCTTTCTCTCTTTCACTCTTTCCCACTTATTTCCTCTCTCTCTCTCTCTCTCTCTCTCCTCTCCTCCCTGTATCCTGTTCTCTTAATCAGCATAACAATAGAGCTGAAGTTGGGCAGATGGAGCATTATCTACAACTCCCCCCAGCCGAGTCCCTCCACTGAGCTTAAACACACATGTTGCACCTGCACACACACACACACACATACACACACACACACACACACACCGCAAACACTATTTTACAGACAAACGTCTTATGACCCAGAGAAAACCTTCTAGCACATTAAACACGTAGGATTTTCTGACTGGGTCATACAGCCTAGATCTGCTCCCCATGAAATCAGGCTTTTCTGCTGCCGTGATAAAAACAACTTTCCCAGAAGAGAAAAAGACTAAAATCAACATTCAGGTTTTTCCCACATTATATATTGAAATTTGCAGTGAAATATCTGAATGCAAAAAAATAGAGGATAGGAATAGAAAACAAAAAATAAATAAATCTAGAAAAAGTCTTAATGTGAAATAGCTCAAGCTGTAACTGTAAATTTAAGGCGATTAAACGCATCTTTAGACTTATTGTTTGGTCCAAGTCTTCATCAGATCTCAACATAATCAGTAAAGTAGAAGGTGAAGATTTAAGCTTTTGCTGCACAACTGATGTTTTTGTAGTAGAAGAGGATCATTTCTTTTAAAATTAGACTTCAAGAATGTGAACTCAAGCATCTGGGGCAAACATGGCATCCTGTGAGCGTGCCATGTTTAACGTAACTAGGCTCTTCATTAACAATGGCTGTGGCTGAACTCAGTAATTTGTCCTCTTACTTTTGGCCATATTCACATATAATTAAGGGTTAAATGTACTGCTTTAATTGTTTGGAAAAAAAGCAGTGCAGTGGTGGCCTAGAGTTTAGGTGCTAGGCTCCAGGATCAGAAGGTTGTGGGTTCGAATCCCAGACCATTAGGTTGCCCTTTGGTACCCTTGAGCAAGGTACTGTTCCCATCACTGCTCCCCGGGTGCTGCCCCCTGCTGGACGCTGCGTGTGGGTGAAATGCAGAGGTTGTATTTGGTTGTGCCTCATTGTGTGCTGTGCTGCTTCACCATGACAAATAGTCACTTTCACTTCACTTAAAACATATTATTTTATATAATGCCCAGGGAGATTAAATCAGTTAAATGAGAATCCTGCGATTTGTATCCACAAGTTAACAAATAATTAGAACAAAATTCTAATAAAATAATTAAAAGTAGAAAAAGTCAAATTTGAAGCATACCTGTCCAAAAATTTGCATATAATGCTAGTATGGGAATACTGGAAGGTGACCAAAAGCACACTGCTTTATTATAGATTTTTAATTACACCACATTAGGCTGGATTTGTACTTTAATCTCAGTGGCCACTTTATTAGAAACCCCTACTTTAAGTTCACAACGAACTGTCATATGAGTCACATGAGCCACGTCCCGACTCCAGGCTCTTAACTTACCTGCTCTCCTTTAAAAAATCTCCTCCAGAGATGCAGGTCAGGTGGACTGCAGACTCTGAATTGTCCCCTTGGTTTTTGTGTGTGTGTGTGTGTGTGTGTTTGTTTATGTGTCTGCCCTAAAATGGACAGGCAACCTGTCCAGGGTGTCCCTGCCTTTCTCCATGTTAGAGCTGGGATAGACTGCAGCACCACCCGCATCAGGACAAGTGAAAGTGAAAGTGAAAGTGACAACCCTTGTCATTGCGAGGTCACGGCACAGCACACATGAACCACAACGAAATTGGACCTCTGCATTTAACCCATACACACACGTGCAGCAGTGGGCAGCTATTGAAAGCGCCCGGGGAGCAGTGATGGGGACTGTACCTTGCTCAAGGGTACCTCAGGGCAACCCACTGGGGTGGGAATCGAACCCACAATCTTCCGATGCGGGGCCAACTCCCTAACCACTGTGACTCCGAAAATGAGTGTGTGATATTTAAGTATGTTCTTTGCAGGGGATGCACACGCATCTTCACTTAGGAAACCAACCAAAGACATTTAGGGAGGCCATAAATAAATTGTATCATTCACGGCTGGACGTAAAGAGGAGTGGATGCAAATAGTTTTGGGAGATGGTATAAATAAAATGGAAAAAAAAAGTGATCTGTTCTTCACAGCACACTCCATGCCTGTGATCTTTGTCACACACTCACACACACATTCACCGCAGATCTAATAGGTATTCAGAGACACCCAGCCACACTCGCTGCCTTGATTAGTTATGCATATTTTAACCACTAACACGAAACTCAATGTGTAACACCACCATCCACTTAACGCTAAGTGGAGGCCTCATCAGCGTGCTCTGAATAAAGATTACGACCAAGCACACTCAAATTAAAGCCAAATGCCAACGCACAGCATGTTCAAATAATCAACCAAGATGTTTGGGCCATGCTGCTGAATACTGTACCCACTACCTGATCCTGTTTGTGTTCTGTCCGAGACGAAGCGTGAGCTGCGATGGAACGCAGATTCAAAGGGTCCCAAATTGAGAAGAAAATAGCAAGAAAAATTCCTCCTCAAAGCTCAGCCCGTGAAAAACAGAGGCCTCTGTCAAAGCCGGTTGTCGCAAATTCCCTCCCAGGTTCTGTAAATCATTAGAAAAGGACTTTAAGGTTCTTTTATTTGTTTATAAAGCTGTGAATGCTTTGGGAAGTTCATCCATCACCGTGTTTTATTCCAAAGTGCAGAAGAACTGGTGCAACAGCAGCGTTCCTTTAAAGGTTCCTTCAGAAAAAAATCTAAAAATATAATATTAATAATATAATATTACTGTTTCCTGTGCACAATTATTCAGGCTTTATTATTCTGACTTTTGAAAAAATTGTTTTCATTATTTTTTATTTTTTCAGTTTTTTGGGTTGTGCTATAATAATAATAATAATAATAATAATAATAATAATTTTAACAAGTAATAATAATAATAACATGTTGGCGGTGGTGTTATTGTTGTTCTTTTTTGTATTATTATTTATTAAAAATTGCTCTAAAGATGATGATGATAATAATAATCACTATATTAATAATGTTGGCGTGGCGTTATTGTTTTTGCAATTTATTATAATTTTTTCTAAAGATGACTTCAATATTATTATTATCGTTGTTGTTTTTGTTGTTTTATTTTTACATTTTTAGGTTGATGTTTTTGGGGGAGTAAATTTGCTCCCCTATTTTGTCATAATCAGTTCCACCTCCTAGCAAAGTCTCTGCCCTGACGCCATAACACTTTTAATCAACACGCTTGGAGGAGAACACTAACTGCTCAGAGCTTCCGTGATGAATGACCGGATGTGAGCCAGAATGAAAAAGCTCCTGCTCTAAATTAACTAAGAAGTAAAGAACATTTACCCTTTCTTTCTACAGCATCCTAAAAAAAACAATGATCCATCTTCTGTGATGAACCCCCGACCCTTTCTCATCCAGCTCTCCACAATGAAAAAAGTCCTCCAGGCTCTTGGGCAGATTAGCATTTCTCGTACAGGTGCGTGTCCTGAACTGCTTGCAGGAAGTGATGGTAGTATTTTAGACACACTCTCAGGGGAGCTGGAGAGCCTGGGAGATAAGTCTAATGCCGTACTCAGTGATGGAGAGAGAAAAAAACACTCATTAGAATGTGCTGTGGTGTCTCTCGGGCAGGTTGTCCTGTCCCGATAGTGTATAAAGCTTTCGTTTCTCCTGCAACGCTTTAAACGAGTATGTTTGCTGACCCGTAGTCTTTTTTCTCACAAACTGAAGCTGCAGTTTTCTGTCCCACCTGTCATCCTGTAACATGGACGTCCACCGCCTGGAAAACGGACTTTCTAACCCAGTGTGAACAGGCAGGAAGCTCAGGTTTCTCAGTAATGGTCATTTCGAGTAGGCGTGGATTAAGTAAAGCTAATTTGTGGTTTCCCACACTTTATGTGCTCTGGATGTCTCTGCTATCACACGTTACCGTCACTCCGGCTGGAGGACGAAACTGGTGAAAGACCCCTTTAAAGTCCAATACGACAAACTCGTTCCTGTCAAAATGAAGGGAAATTCAGAATTTTTAATCCGATTTTATACATAAAACATGCTCAGCTACCTTCGAAGGAGATTCTTCAGCTCAATCATCACTTTAAAGCGTAGGAAGCCAAATCAGACACTTTCATTCAGACTGGAGGGCCAGATCTGCCATCCAGACACAAACACAATGGATTATGTGCTGCATCCCTTTGCCAACATGGCGAGAGGAAGCCTTCCATCCCTCCAAATGAGATTTAGCCAGTTGCATTCTCACAATGCCTGATTATGGAGGCGCATGACAGAGCGGAGATTTGAACCTGGGTTTGAAGAGGAAGCGTTGATCCATCGCTTGGTTTAAACGCCAGAGATATTGTTTTTCTGGCCCTGTTAGACCGAATCGCCTGCAGCATGCTTCAACTACTGGTCACTTTATTACACAAGTGGTTTGGGACCAGGTCCCGTAATCGGAAGGTGGTGGGTTCGATTCCTGGACCAGTAGGTTACCCTGAGGTACTCTTCAGCAAGGTACTGTCCCCATCCCTGCTCCATGGGTGCTGAATATGGTTGCCCCTTGCTGCACGGTGTGGTTTAAAAGCAGAGGTTGCATTTCGATGTGTTTCGTTGCGTGCTGTGCCGTGTGCCCGCAATGTCACTTTCACTTTCACTAGAAACCGCTCCCTTATGCTATCAATCAGTGGTGTTTGTATTTATACCCATTGGCCACTTTGTTAGAAAGATCTGACTTGTGTTTCCAGTGACCACTTTATTAGAAACAGCTTCCTTGTGATGTTATCACTCCCTGGCCACTTTAATAGAAACGCCTAGTTGTCCTTTCACACGCTGCCCTTTTCATTAAAAACACTACTTCTGCTTTTTATTACAGACACCTCTCGCTTGAACTCATTGGTTTCTTTATTAGAAACATCACATGCTGGCACTCATTGGCCACTTTATTAGAAATGCCCACCATGTGTTTGAACTCAGTGGGCTCTTTATTAAAAACGCCTACCTTGTGTTTGAACTCAACGGCAACATTTAATTAGCAACATCTTTCTTTCTCATGTCTTGAGTTTCTGTCTCTGTCTACCTCCTGTCTCATGGATCCTCTCTATAGATGTACTGCTCACCCCCCGATCAGGTTTTGACCACAGGAGAGCTTTAGGATTGATAATACACAGGCAAGTGTGTGGTTTTGGATTTTGGTACATTAAGTTTTTTACATAAGTGTCACTAGTAGATTGAGAAAGGTTCACCTCTCAAAAATATCCAGCTAAGGGCTAGAGGTTGACTAAACTGTACTGAACTTAAGACTCCTATTATAAGGTGAAGGTGTTTCAAATTAAGTGGCCAGTGAATGTAGTGGCAGGGAGATGAAGTAATGCTTAGCCTTTCAAGCAGCGTGTTCAAAAGAAGCTGTTCCTCCCGAGACGTCCCACTTCAGGCTCGGCTGAATGACAAAATAGATGGGAAAAAATGACACAGTCAGTCAGTTATCTTCACACACTGATGTCAGACAATGTAGCTCACCCCTCTCTATCCTCCTCCTTGGCGGTGTGTGTGGATCTAATACAGCATGTCCTTGTCATTACGTCCCAACCTCCCCCTCCTCTTCATCCATCGCCATAGAAACCACTCTGCTTTCTCATCAGGAGATGAAACGGAGT
The DNA here is from genome assembly GCA_017165825.1 of Hepsetus odoe. Taxonomy (NCBI): domain Eukaryota; kingdom Metazoa; phylum Chordata; class Actinopteri; order Characiformes; family Hepsetidae; genus Hepsetus; species Hepsetus odoe. The sequence continues at coordinate 12,397 of JABMDN010000571.1, read as the reverse complement.
TGCAAGCGACTGTCCAATCATGTCACTTTTTGTGTAATTCCAGCAGTCAACACGTCAAGAGCTGGCACAGAGGTTCGTGTGAACGGGTAAAAAGCGGCTCACGGACATAAATAAAACAACATTTAAATGTCACTCCACAGATGAAGCTGTGAGTTATAAACACACAAATACACACACATACACATCTATATGTGAATCTATATGCAAAACATTCCCATAGACGCTATGGTATGGTAATGGTAGGGGATAGTTGGGGCAGTGGTGTTTAAGTGTTCAGGGGCTAGGCCCCAGGTTGTAGGTTCGAATTCTGGACCAGCAGGTTGTCCTGAGGTACTCTTGAGCAAGGTACCATTCCCATCACTGCTCCCTGGATATGGCTGCCTATTGCTGAATGGTGTGTGTGGGTTAAAAACAGAAATGCATTTCGTTGTGGTTCACTGTGTGCTGTCACAATGACAATTAATCACTTTCAGATAGACAGATAGATAGATAGACAGACTGACAGACAGACAGATAGATATGATGTGTAATATTCCATATATATTATATACATGCAAGTGTTTTCTTATTTTTAAAAAACACACTCAAGCACCTCATCATTAAACATGAGCTGATGCAGGCGGAGAGAAGGAAGGGCTCTTAATCTGCTGCTATAAGCGAAATAATCTGTATGCACATGTTTATTCTGGTCACTTGTTCACTCATTTCTCCTTCAAGCAGGATAACCCATTTGTGTGTAATGTAGATGAACACTTTATTAAGTGTACAGCAGTGTAAATAGTGTCATCAGGCCGATTTAATTTCATGCCTCGCTTTGGGTCGAGATCTGACACCCTCCCTCCCCATTTAGGCAGAAATATCGGCTGTCCAAAATGCAATTAATTTGCTGAAAATTAGCCTGGATGAAACTAATTACATACATGATTAAATCAATGTGGGGAGACAGACAGAACCAGCTTGTGTCATTGCAACGTCCTTAACGCCAAACCCGCTCTGCTACAGTGGAATTCCTCACCAGAGGCAAACGTCCTTCTTGCAAACGGAGGTGTGGGAACAAACCTACATGGGTTCAATAGGCCTGATCGTCTTGACGACTGATTTCTATCAAAATGAACAAATCAAATTGTCGTTTAAGGCGATTAGTTAATGAACTGGTTCATTTTCACAGTTATTTCACAGTTATATGTTACTGGGTGCAAATGGCTGTCATACTTTTCAGATGGTCTTTTATTCTGAAATCAGTCTCAGGTTATCTTACACAATTTGAAGAGAGCTCAAAGTACCTAATGTTCTGGAACTCAGACCCAAAACCTTCCAATTATGGGGCCTGGTCCCTAAACACTTCTGACACCACTGACACTTCCCAGACCTCAATGACAGGATTCATCAAGCTCAAATTGTGAAAGGGTGGTTTAAGGACTTCATGTGAACACATGGATGGTCCATTGCAGTCCAGAACTCATTGGCATTAACATCTTTGGGAAGTGGATGGAAATAAATGAAGGGACATTGCATATGCCTGTCAAAACGATAGTAAATGTAAACAGCTGAGTTTTCATTATTATGTGCTTTTTACACCTGTTGTTCACAAAGCAGCTTAACAGAATCCAGGTCCAAGCTCCAGGTGAGCAAGCTGAAGGCAACAGTGGCAAAGCTCTCCAAAACAGCAGGAAGAAACCTTGGGAGGAACCAAGATTCATAAGAGGAACCCAGCCTCCTCTGGTCAACACCGGTTAATTAAGAAAGAAAAGAAAGAGGAAGTAAATTTATCGATTTCTGATAAAGTGTGATTATTATAAAAGAGGTCCATTAGAGTCTGTAATTCTATGTAACACGGGTTTGAGAGAGTGGTGAAAAGACAGGGGGTGGAGCTGGAGGTTCAGAGTTGAAGATGCTGAGATGTTCGTTGGGTGTGACGAGGATAGACTGAATTAGAAAGGAGTATATTAGAGGGACAGCTCAGGTTGGACGATTTGGGGACAAGAGTTAGAGAAGGAAGGTTGCGTTGGTTTGGACATGTTCAGGGGAGAGACGAGGGTAATATCGGGAGGAGGATGTTGAAGATGGAGCTGCTGAAAAGAGGACGACCAAAGAGGTCGTTTAGGTAACCGGTATACATTTGGGGCAGCGGTGGCCTAGTGTTTAGGGACTAGGACCCAGGATCAGAAGGTTGTGGGTTTGAATCCCAGACCAGTAGGTTGCCCTAAGGTACCCTTGAGCAAGGTACCATCCCCATCACCGCTCACCGGGTGCTTTCAATAGCAATAGATGTTAAAAATGCAGAGGTGTAATTTCGTGGTGGTTCACTGTGTGCTGTGCCGTGTTTCACAAGACAAGAATAGTCACTTGCACTTTCATATTTTGACTGGACATGCAGCACTGACAGCCTGAGGCTTTGCGATGCTACATTTAAACACTCTTTACAATATGTTCCAACGCCTCACCTGTGATAAAGTCACTGTAGCACATGGCCTCTCATGCCTGGCTTTAATGTTTTCTTTTGTGCGAACAGAGCATATGCCCCCCCACGTCTGGCAGTGTGATTTATTTTGGCTGCTTGACTGCTGCCCACATCGAACAAACAGACGTACAGACGTAATACTACAGTGGAAGGAGCTGTTCTGTAGCTCAGCAGCTTTTTTAAAACTGCTTGCAACAAGCAGTTCAAGCTCCGTGCAAAGCTGGCAAAACATATTTGATCATATCTCTCTGCAGTGACTGAAAAAGAAATTTCTCTCAGTTCTCGACTGTCAGCAGCACGGGCGGAAAGATTTCAATTTTGTTGTCTGCAGCCATGTTTTTTTTTGGGGGGGGTGGTTTTCTTCTCCAGTCATCCAGTTGCAAGCCATTGGAGTTCATTTATTATCCCGTCTGTGTGAAAGTTTCAAAATTCAATTAGAAAAGTGCTGAATATGACAACTCTATGAACGCGCCGTAATGGATTGCTCATTGTCGAGCGCGCTGCTGTTTTTATGAACTGCAAAGGCAGCATTTTTTTGCGAACTGAGGAGGAAAAAAATGCTTCATTAAGGATCATTGGGTTTTAGCTGATCTGTACAACTACTGTCTCCCTGACGATGATCAAAAAGCACTTTGCATTGACTGAGGCTATTGATGAGTAATCAAGATTATAAAGCACCATTTAATGAAGCCGAGCTCCATTCTCAGTGTGGTTACTCATAACTCACTCAGGATATCCTCGCGATATCCCCTCTTCTCTATAAACCTTGATTTTGCTCCAGTTTTTATGTAATTAAGGCCAACAGTTGTTTTTGTTTTTTGTTTTTTTTTTCATTCAAATTGCTGTAAAATGAACCTTAAGAGAATTTGCATTTAATTTATTTAAATACTTAATTTAAATATGAAATAAAATACTTTTTAAAGATAGCAGTTTTGAGAAGCAAAGCTTAATTTTATAGCAAAAAAATATAATGTATGATATACCATAAAATATAAGTGTTGTCGGTAGTCAAATGAAGCATTTATTCATAAAAATATAATGTTTAAAATAATTACAAATAATTGTTTCAATGCAACAGATGAAAAGTTGTGCATGGGCACTGATGAGTAAAATGCAGAAGAATGGAGTGACCTTTTTTTAAATTGCTCAGCTGAATAATTTAAAAATGCATGTTCTCTTGCAGTTACATGGTCCTGCAGGAGAGCAAGGTAATGAGGATTTGGCCAAAGGCTTTGGTCTGTGTTTTCTCTTTGTTTTCCCTCTGCTGCTGCCAGATTGCTAAACTGAGAACACACTCATGTACTAAAGCCAGCATGCAGTGTCCTCTCTAAATGATTCAGTGCTGAACTGAGATCATTATCTAGTCCTGGATTAGTGAATTGAAAACAAAAAAATGGAAATGCTGAACTGAGATCAGTGCAATGTCCTGAAATGCTGAACTGAAATTATTGTGCTGTCCTAAAATTCTGAACTGAGACCAGTGTGCTGTCCTAAAATTCTGAACTGAGATCAGTGTGCTGTCCTAAAATTCTGAACTGAGACCAGTGTGCTGTCCTAAAATTCTGAACTGAGATCAGTGTGCTGTCCTAAAATGCTTGAACTGAGATCAGGGTTCTGTCCTGACATGCTGAACTGACATCAGTTTGCTATTCTAAGATGCTGATCTGAGATTTTTGCGCTGTTCTAGAATAATTAATTGAGATAAATGTGCTATATTAAGATGCTGTACAGTTTTCTGTCCTCAGATCAGTTAGCTATTCTAAAATGCTGAACTAATCATTCTGCTCTTCTACAATGCTGACTCGAGATCAGTGTTCCAGAATGCTGAACAGAGATCATTGTGATGCTCTAGAATACCCAGTCAGTTCATGGTTTTGTTCTAGAATGCTGGACACAGATCAGTATTCTAGAATTCTGACTGGGGATCATTGTACTGTTCAAGAGTTCGTTTAATTCTAGAACTTTGAACTGAGATCATCGTTGCTGATCTTGAAAAGAAGTCACTCTGCTGTTTTAGAATCCTAATCTCAGATTAGGCAGCGGTGGAGTTGGTAGTGTACCAGAAGGTTGTGGGTTCGATTCCCTCGCCAGTAGGTTGCCCTGAGGTACCCTTGAGCAAGGTACCGTCCCCATCACTGCTCCATGGCTACTTTCAATAGTAGAGGTTGAATTTCGTTGTGTTGTGCTGTGCTGTGTTTCACAATGACAAGAATTGTCACTTTCACTTTCACTTCCCCCCCACTTTCAGATGATTGCTTCGCTCTAGAACGCTGGACTGAGATCAGCATGGTGTTCCAGAATAGAAATGTTTCCCACAGTGCTAAAGTTAGAGCACTTTCTTGAACTTTGACCTGGATGCTGAAACAAGAGCTCAATTAGATCAGCTCTGGAATAAAAAAGAACAGTGTGTTGTTTTAGAATACTGAATCAAGAACATTTCCACGTTTGAGAATGCTGCTGCCAACGTGCTGAATTGGGAACATTTTTGTGTCCCCAAGCCAGCATGTCTTCTCTAGATGATGTAACGTAACAGTTCCTCAGACCATCACGAACACGGTCACACTCAAAGAGAGCAGTCCGACAGGGCAAGGGTATGAGGGACGCTCCTATCCCCTCCGATTAGCCGCCTGTCAGTCTGCCGTGTGCCTCGGGTCTTCCAGCAGAGACTCACAAGAACGGAGCTGATGATCCAAGGCTGGAGGACAGAACATAATGTTCATCGATAATGATGGTACCCTCTCTAAGTTACGCTAATGGCTGCAGTTCACGTCATCAGAAGAGACAGCGGCACCTCTATTTTAGGTTGCACTTTTGTTCCTGCAGTGAACTCCTCCACCACCCCCACTCCGCTGTCCAAGAGAGAAGGGCGAAGGCCTTCGCTTCGGACTGTATTATGTCACAGTGTACGAAAAATGACCCGAAGCTCACTGTAAGAAAACTGACGACGTAATTTCACCACAGTTTTCTTGCATGTGATTTTTCCGTTTAGAAATGGTATAACTTTTGATTGTTGAGTTGACGGATAGATACCATCTTGTCATTTCTTTCATTCTGCCACAGTTCTGGTCCTTACTTTAAGCTTCTGATGCCAACTTTGATGCCAGTTCTCAGGAGCGCCGAGGTAGACTGATGACATTTAGCTTCACAGTAGCACAATCTGGATATACATGATTACAAATTAGATTAAAATTGTGAGCAAAGTAAGGTCTCCAGCTGCTCTCATGAGTCAATAAAAATTAAAGCTCAGGAGCATTCAGGGAATTTGATCAAAGGCTTTTGTCCATGCTCTCTTTTTTCAGTATAATGCCATCCTGCTATGAAGGCTAAGTGTATTGTGCAGTTAAACTCTTCTCAAACCATAAACTGACACATTTGTCTTATTCCTTGATGCTGAAATGAGAACATTGACTTGTTTCTAGAAATGCTTAATTGGGAAGATTGCTGAATAAGCATGCAGTCTTGAACCACATCTCCTTCTTTATATTTTGTTAGGGAATCACCTTACTGGTGCAAAGCACTACCTTACATCTTTGGAACTGTTACATAATTACTGTCACAAAGGCTTCCAACCACTCAGCATTCAGTATCAGCAATAAACTAAGCACCTGATCATCTGGAATCATCTGTACCTTCATGTCTTAAGTTAGACACTTTTTTCTGCACCAATGATTCATATGTAGCTCAGAATTTAAAGAAATGAGGGGTAGGTCAGGACTAAAGGTACTCCAACCATAAAAAGGTCCTTTAGGACATACCTTTAAAACACTGGCTCCCCTGCTTTGCACATTTTAACTATCACACCTTATCAGTTCTCTCAACGTATTATCCACAGCCTAAGCTTCAGGGATCTGGAAGGTCAAGGGTTTGAATCCCAGACCAGTAGGTTGCCCTGACGTACACTTGAGCAAGGTACCATCCCCATCACTGCTTCTTGGGTGCTGGATATGGCTGACCATTGCTGGATGGTGTGTGTGGGTGAAAAGCAGAGGTTGCATTTTGTTGTGTTTCTGTGGAAGTGACTATCACAAATTAGTCACTTTCACTTCACTTTCACGTTCACCTCCGAAGAAAAAGCAGGTGAAACGTCTCGTTTCCAATTTGTCCGGGCTGACAAACTTGTATGATCCACCCCCTCTTGGATTTTTTTCCCATATTTCCACTATTGCTCACCCTCCAGAAATGAGCTGAGAAACTTTGCACCGCAGCCTCCATAACTGATATGTCGTTCGCAGAACCCAGGCAGCAGCTTTACAGCCCCAGGAGGTGTGATATACAGGTTTATTTTCAACCAGTGGCAAACTTATCCGACCGCCAGCATCTAAAGAGCCTCAGTGAAGTGACATATGTTGAGAGTCATTGCACTACTGCAATCGCACGCAGCTTTTAAATATAGCCATGCGACAAGAAGAACATTCACTGTAGTGCTAGATTAACACTTTTGGAATTGAGTTTCCTCCCCGCAGAGCCGTATTGGATTAGCTTTTACTCGGTAGGAGTTAATTCGATAGCAGGGACTCCACTGTGCGCTGCGGTTTTGTCTGTTCACTTGCACAGCATCCCAAGCCGAGAGCGTTGGACAACTGAGCAGTCTAATGCTCATATGTGTATGTGTGCCAGAGCCTGTGTGTCGACGAGGGAGAGCTGGAGAGAGCAGGAGGGCTGATAATTGACCTCAGACGGTCTATTTATTTTGGCCAAATTGATTCTGCCGATCAGCACCACCTCTCTTTTTCCTGTCTCACTGTGGCCGCCCCATGTAATTGGCACATGTGTGGCCACCTCCTGGAAAACAATGACAGTTTATTCTCGGAGACTCTCTCTTTCCCTCTCTCTGTGTGTGACATCAAAGAAAAACAACCTTGTACTAAAACAACCCCTGCACAAGAATAATAGAAGACGTCAAAGAAACGCTGGCTGAAGCTCCACAGAAAAGAAAGAAGATGCAATTCCAAGAACCTCCTCCAGTGTGGGTCCTGAAGTTCAGATTACTAATTCAGCTTTCTTGGCGCTGATTCACACAGCTGCTGAAGGGCCCTTGATTTTGACCCGTTGACCGAGCCATTGCATTATGAATTCGGTTTTCTGTTTTTTTTTTTTTTTTGGCAGGTAACCATGACTCGCATCCTTGACCCCTGGACATGTTGAGTAAAAACGATGCATTTCAATCTGCATAGCCTGCACACCCCAGCTACTTTCCAAAGCAAAATCTAAGCTATGATACTCGGAAAATGCAACGTTGTGTGAATGATGCAAAATGGTGCAAAATAATTGTTTTTTACAACAAAATCCATCTTGTTGTTCCTATATTATCTGTGATCTCAGAAGTAGGAAGCACACACACTCCCACAAATGACTGTAGCTCGCCAGAAGTCACGGGGTTAGGTGTTGTTGAGAAGTGGCTGCAGTAGGGTTACAGAGAGAAGAAATCAATGCGGCACCTTAGACTGAAGTGCAAGTCTATCTACACAGGCTGGTCTATAAAACACTCAAGGATACAAACAAACACAATGCACAATGTGGCAGGCACCTTCAAGGTTGGTACAAACAATGCTATTACACAGGGGCTCATCAGTTTTTTGATAATTCTGCATAAATTGATCTTTAATGTCAGATTTCCCTGAAGTTCTAAAAGCAGATAAAGATAAAAACCAAAATGACTTATTTATTCATAAAAAAATGATCTAATATTACATATTTGGGAGTGTATCATTGCATGAACAAAGGACGGAGGAAGATTTTGAAATCCTCTCTAAAGAGTGGAATCCACGGTTAGACAGATTGTGCACAAATGATGGAAATTCAATTAATCTCCCCAAGAGTGGTCAACCAATAAAAATCAGTCCAAGAGCAAGGCAAGGAATAGTCCATGAGGTCACGAAAGAACTATGGGTAGCTTCTAAGCAACTAAAACCCTTGCTCACATCATGCAGTGGCCGTGTGGTTAGGGACTAGTATATTGAGACAATAATCCACACTGAAAGGACCCAAACCATCCTGCCTGGTAATCAAACCCAGGACCTTCTCGCAGTAATGGGACTGTGCTACCCACTGCACCTCCATGCCACATCCAACTGTTCATCATTCCTACATATCGACAGGTTATTCTCGATCCATTCTTTCTCCTGAAACTATTTCATCTCAGTGATGTTGGTGGACTTTCTTGCAAGAGCTCAAATGAAGGTCCTGCCACAATATTGCCACAAGATTAAGTCTAGATTTCGACTCTATTCTAAAGCTTCTCTTATCCAGTCATCGCTTTGGTATTACATTTATGGTTGTTGTTCTTCTGCAAGACTCTCTGTGAACCCTCAATGAAACTACCTCCACCATGTTTCACTGCTGATTTCTCTCTGGGAAGAGGTTCTTATCGTTTATTGTTTCGTTTTCACCAAACATACTATTTCTTTTATAAGCTATAAAGTTGCTTTGCTGTTTTGCCTTAGTTCCGATAACATTCCTTTGGTAATGTAGTGGGTCTTTAGGAAACTTTCAGCCAACAGCAATGTTCTTCCTGGAGAGCAGTTACTTACGCCCTGCTATTATTCTTTACATAATGTTCTCGCTTAGTGTTTGCCTGAAGATGGATTCCCAAACACTGACATTAACCAGTACAGGAGAAGACTGTAGAGCCTCAAACGTTACCCTGGGGTTCTTTGTGAGCTCCTGCTGTGTTATCAGCCGTGCTCTTGCAGTGATTTTTGTTGGACAACCAGTCCTGAGGAGGATAACAGCAGTGCTGAAATTGTACACTATCTGGACTGGCGGAGATTTTCCTCTTGCCGAGATTTGCAGAAATTTTGGGAAGAACTGGGTTGGTGTTTTCTTTCTAGCACCACATTTTTTTCTGGTTTTCAGCGATTTTATTTCACTTCATTTGCAGAACATATTTCTTCCTCCATGCTTCACTTTTTGAAACATTATTTCTATAGAATATTTTTTACAGAATAGTTTTTTTTTTTTCACCAGACAAAGGGAAGTCTAAGAATAGCCTAAATCGATGTCTTAAATTCGAAAAGTTATTTTGACAAATATGACAAATATTTGAGAAGATGATGTGATAGACATGATGTTTCCCTCTGTTGCATTTAATCAGGAGAACCATGCTGGTCCTCAGGAACAGGTAACTAACAGGGACAATGTGGAGGATGAAGATGATTTTTCCGTGAGGATGTTATTCGAAAGGTTTTGTTGATGATGTACTAAATGCTGGCCTGGAGGTGGCAGTGATTCTTGATTGAATGAAGAGACGCACAGCTTTAATCATTTGCCAAATGCAGCCAGAGTCATTAAAAAAATATCACAAGCAGCATGTCGCACATCAACGTGTGCTGCTCTCAAGAATAAAAATCTTTCTCTCTCGCGTACGCTCTCTCTCTCTGGCCCCAGGCACATGGATCTCATTGCAAGCCTGTGTTAGAAACAGGACACGAGGACACCATGGAAAAAGGTTCTTAGAATATTTCTGCACAGCAAAAATTTCTCTCATCTTCTAATTGCACACTTTTTCCAAATGTAGCCCAGATAATGATTTGCCACAGACAGACATATGTGGACAGAGAAAAAGACAGAGAGAGAGAACAGGAAACCCAAAGGCTTTTCTTTTACTCACTGAGTTTTTATGTGTGCATTTTTTTTTTTTTTATGTCTGATCCAGTCATGGTGACCTGGGTTTCCTCCAGGTGGTCCAGTTTCCTCACAAAGTGTAAAGACATTTCAGGTGGACTGGAGATGCTAAATGACCTGAAGATGGACTGGAGGCCTGTCCAGGGTATTTCTTCACCTTTTGAGCTAAGAAAGCTGGGATAGGGTCCAGCCACATCCATGCCCATAGTGAGCATAAGTGGTTAAGATGATGGATGGATGGATGGATGGATGGATGGATGGATGGACAGATGGATTGATGTACGGACAAATGAATGGATGGAAGTCTCCCATAAAGGGGGCACTGCGTTCCTTGTATTTTATCTAGAAACTTTACTTTTTCCAAAGTAATTACATCAATCAGGAACAGTGTGGACTATTGAACTATTAAATCCACTAGTGGGGCAGTGGGCAATGGAGGACTAGACAAGGACTAGATAAGAACAGTGCTTAAAATACAGGGGCAGTCAAAACTGCTGTGAACAAGCAGGAGAAGGAAGCTGAAATCAATTTTTTTGGCCAAACAATCAACCCAAAGAAAGATTTTCTGTTGAAATACGACACAAAATGTGACAACTTTCATTAGCATCACGTTAATGTTTCATGGATCAAGGATTAGGGTACTGAGGTGAGGGGGGCATTGATTTCTTTTTACGCAGTGGTTATAAGAACCTGGCTTGGTTAATCTACAAATCAACTTGATGGAAACCCAGGTTAAACCTTCTCAGTGCTGCCGTGATCTCATGAATTTAACATGTTTTAGTCGTCTTAGACTACACACATCTCTGCATGCCTTTGGGCTTTAAGGCATAAGTCAGATTTCTGTGAGCACGTGTGCATGAAATATGCTACAGTGAGAGGCGAACCCAAGAGTGAACTGTTGCCATTTCTTTCCGAGATCAGGATGGTTGCTAAGGGATTAATGACATGGTAACTGCATGAACTATAATATGATGAAAGCTTGCTGTTCTTTATAATTGCCTTTCATCCACGTCTGAGCACCCTGCTGGCACGTCTCACTCTGCAGCTCATGGCTCTTTCAACAATTTTATCTATTTTTGTGCAATTTGAGAAAGTAAAATCATAATTTGTCCAAGGCTTAAATTTGGGAAATAATCAGAGAACATATCATTTTATAAGATCATTTGATCATGTTATATCAAACTTTGGGAATGTATCATTTTATAAGATATGAAACCCTAATCCTAGAAAGCATGCATAAAATTTGGGGCAGAATTAGGCTGGTCCAACGGTTGAGCTCGAGTTCATTCCAGGAAAATCCCTTCCTGGTGTCAAAATATGTTTCTAGAGACTTCCTTTTAAAATGACATCTTTTCAGTCTTGAGATGTTGGTTCTTGATTGGAGTTTCTAACGTTACAGAAAGTCTTGTCACAAGTTATTTTCCACCAACCCCAAATGGCAGGATGTCCCACAGCATCCTTCAAGTCAACAACTCAGGGCTGCAGAGGTGTGAAGATCACAATTCTTTGAGAGTTGCTTGTCTCGATTCCCAGAAATTCTTCATTCAAATTCAACATTAGCTACAGACTCAACCTGATGCATGATGATCAGTTTCAAGACTAAATTGCCATGAAATGCCCAGAGGTTCTAGCTATCACGTGGGAGAATATGAGGTTTAAACACCAAAGTACTGTGCAATATTTGGGGAAAAAGTTCCATAAAGACCAAAATAATTGAACATAATTATACTGAGATGAGCAGTGGATGTAGTGAAGGACGTAGTAAAATATCTTATAATTAGATTATTATACATTAAGTTAAGATGGTGGGTAGAAACACATTCATGCTAGATTTAATGGTAATATCCCAGCTTACCCAGAAAGTAAATGACGAAGACCCAGTTAAAAGATTCACAGCTTTCTTTTACAATCCAGATCCAGGCGCATATCCTCCATCAACCTGCTGCCCCACATACTGCCCATGTCTGATTTACTCTCCGCCGTTAACAAGAGGCATTTCCGTGCAGTTCTTCCAATAAAACCTTGTTACTTTGGATAATGATGAGGTCTTTAACTGTGTTCTTTATTGGTTTAATATGTAGAACTGATTAAACATTTAAATGTAATCTAGGTAGACTGGTGAGCCTCGTTTCACCCAGTTTAATTTGTGCTTCAAATTGAGCGTTACCCGTGTATGTTCACTTTCATCGCTTTCCAGGAATTCAGATATTTGTCACTTCATATTTGCTGAAATTTGCACGTTAGGTGTTTCAGTTGATTGCTACACAATATCTGGCAACATAGAAACATGAACTTGTGAACCAAGAAAGATGG